>JNEV01001438.1:0-88125 GCA_000697495.1 Saksenaea oblongispora B3353 | reverse complement strand
CGTGTGTATTTTTTTTTTTTTTTTTTTTTTTACTTTAGTACACATAATTTTAGACGGAAAAAGAAGGACGTACAATTGAGGATCTTTTTGTTTAAGTTCCTGGTATACTTTGTCGTAAGGTGTACCAAACGGGTAAATGTTAGGTTTGTCAATGGCAGGTCCTGGCAGTCGTACCATGGTGCCAGTACCATAGGAAGACACATCATAGCCTTTTTTACTGTTCGTAAGGAATTCAGAATTGGTCAACTTTCAGTTTGACACTTTGCTTATTTCACCTCAAGACATTATGCGCTTCCATCGACCGATTCTGATTACTAGCACATATCACTGCGTATTTCACCATGTTAATAAAGAGAAAGAGGAAAAAGAAGCCGTAACGTAGTCACGAACGTAAAAAAGAAGTCCCTTCGCTTCTTGCACTGGCCCTTTTCCTCCGCTACTGAGCATCCTTTGACTTTCTCTCTACCATGGCAAATCTCAAGATTATCAACAATCTCGCAGAGTTTCGGGAACTCCTGTCTTCTGCACCCGCCGACAAACTCGTCGTGGTGGACTTCTTTGCCACGTGGTGGTAAGTGAAGCATATCTTTTCTACGCGGAATGCCTTGCTGAACCTGCCAATCGAAAGTGGTCCCTGCCGTGCGATAGAGAGCTTCTACCTATCATTAGCAACAAAATATAGTGATGTCCAGTTTGCAAAGGTATGTCATAGTAACAAGGAATTGATAGTGTATAACTTTGTTATGTTTGTCATCCCAGGTTGACGTGGATAAATGTGCAGTAAGTGCTGGGAAAAAAAATGGAGCTTGTTTTAAAGTCTAGCAATGCAGGATGTGAGCCAGGAATGCAGCGTCCGAGCGATGTAATGGAGCAAACAAACAAAAGCAGAGCTTTCTAAACGACTACGCTTATACAGGCCCACATTCCAGTACTTCAAAAACAATGTCAAGGTTGACGAGCTTAAAGGCGCCAATCCTGGTGAATTGGAAAATATCATTAAGAAGCACCGCGCAGGACAACCTGCTTCAAGTGGAAGCAAAAAGACTTATGTATCAGGCCACGTAAGCTCCTATCTGAATGACGTGCTTGTCCTCAACTTTCAACAATGGTAGTCCGATTTGACAGAATTCATTACGCCAAACCAAATGGATGCATTGAATCAGCAAGGAGACCATGATGTTAAGAATATTTTCAAGGATGATGAAACATATCTGGAAAGTGATGTAGATGAACAGCTTATTATCTCAGTGCCATTCAACCAACGTATGTCCAAGCCTGTCATTGAAGCGACTCCACTAATTTTTTTTTTGTTCTTGTAGCTGTCAGACTGCACTCATTGAAATTTAAGGTGCCAAACTTGAGTAAGTCCACCTGTCAATCTACTTGATAAAAACTTACGCAAATGACCAGGTCAAGCACCAAGAACTGTCAAGCTGTACGCAAACCGACAAAATCTTGGTTTTGATGAAGTAGATTCTATTCAGGAAACTCAAGCACTTGAGTTGACGCCTTCTGACTTTGAAGAGAATGCAATCGTTAATCTGAGATTTGTCAAATTCCAAAATATCTCTAATATTGTGGTAAGTCTGGGAAAAAGTTTGTGAAAGAGAAAGCTAATCAACACCTGTTCTTTTTTTAGTTGTTTGTTGACAGCAACCAAGAAAACGAGGATACTACCCAGATTCAACAGCTGATCTTCATTGGATCAGCTGTGGAGGTAACTAAAAAAAAAACACACAAGATGTGAGGCTGATGTCAATGCTAGGCAACCAACATGGGTGAATTGAAGAAAATGGGAGACGAGGAATAATAACATAAAAAAAAAGCATACCCTGCGTATATTTAACAATAAACGCTGGCATTCAAAGGTGTGAGATCAAGTAATTGTTCATGGGTTGACAGGTGATATCGCATGCGATTATAGTCATCTCTAATGGTAGTCGCCTATATTGCGTAGTATTTATTCAACTGGAGGATGGGTCATGAGGATAATAGAAAATAGATGTGTGTATTTGTGAGTATTAGAAAGGAAAACAAATCTAGGGGGATACGGGGGGAAGGCCAGCAAAAGACAGGCGGGGGAAGACACCGAGATACTGTATGCACGATTATCAGTTTCTGAAGCTATGCATCTGAGCACAAACTTACCAGTATTGCCCAGCCTGCGAGGCCAAAGAAACATCCAGAAACGAGTTCGTAATGGCCATGGAAATAAACACTTGTCATCGTCAGCATCCACCACCATAGCGTCAGGAGCATGATAACGGCTACCAATGAGCGCCATGCCCAACCACCATTTGCCTTGCGCTGTTGCAGAGCTGGGATAGAGTAGTACAGCCAGCTAATTTCCTCCCACAGGAATAGACTTGCATGGATCAGCAGGACGCAGTGACCTGAGACATCGTGTCCTCCAGCCCATAGGCCACCTGCTTTTCGGCAGGCCTGTTGAGCAAAGACGTTGTACAAAACGACCTGATCGGATTGACACTGACCACCCGTGGCGACAAACACGCGATCGATAAAACTGGGGCCAAGTAGCCATTGTGTCATGACGTACCAGTACAGCGTAACAAAAGCGTAGCGTACAAGTCCTTGCATACGACGCCGATCATCCTTGTGATTGAGCAAAAGGTAACCAAGATAAACAAGCGTAACCCAGAACCAGCCGATCTTGACGAAATAGACGTTGAACACGTTACGTTTATTGCTAAAATAGCTTGCTGGTGCATGACATAGCACTGAATATAAAAATGATAGAAACACCGTCAGTGGATAGAATACCACACCAACTTGCTGATGTGGTTTTAGTAATTGTTGTAATGCTGCTGGCATGAAGGAAAAGGAAAAAAAAAAAAAAAAGACTCCACTTCGACACAGGTCTCCTCTAATTTCACAGGAGGCAGAATATTTATCCGTGACCAATAAGCAGGTGTTGGTCCGAGGGTTATAAAGGAAAAAAATGTTCATATGCAGGTTCCTTCTTGTCGCATCATGGACAGTTGACTCTCCGCTAGTAACTGCAAACAGATCTCGTTTCGACACGTGCAACATCCACCTGTCCTACGTGAGCACGGACAGAGACGGGTCTCATCAAGGAAATAGCGTAGCAAACGTGTGGATCGCCAACGTAGGTAAAGCTGATTGGCTACAGCGCCATCGGCATCAGGTTGAGTTATTTCGTGTGCTGTGCATTGGGAAACGATTCAATCCTCAACTGTCTGTTTATTATTCTTTTAAATAAATATCGCTAGTGAAACTACAAAAAAAAATAGATCAACCTTTGACGCAGGCAGATCGGGGACAACAGTCGTCGTCGATGGTGTACAGACAGCAGTTGGGACAGCCGTCGACACACGCGACGTCAGGGCATTTTTCACCGGCGCAGGCGATGGCATCAATTGTGACATTCTCATAGCGTTGGAGACCGAGCAGACTACAGAGATCGGTTTCCTTTGGTGTCACCTGTTGCTCTCTAAAGCATAGATGTATGTTATTTACAAGGTACTTTCGTGTCAAGGCAGTCTTACTGTTTGGGACATGAAGGAGGAACTGCAAATGGGCATTCAGCATCAGGACGTATGCAGTCGTAAGGGCATTCGTCCGGACTATGAGGAGAAATAAGCATGCAATCCATCACTTCCATTACTTCGAGCCTACCATGCGTAAACAAACATAGGACATGCTACGGGTGTTGGTACAGATGTAGACGGTATCATAGTTGCGGTTTCTGGGGATGCGAGCACGGGATTTGATGAAAACGTCGGGAAGGTGAAAGGCAAGGGAATGCCAAGGGAATACAACAAGGCAGTAATAATATCCCATGACGGTCCAAAAGGCAATGGTAGAGGGAATCCTTGACGGGCCACTGCTTTTGTGATTGTCGGTGAAGACACCACATCCCGACGCACTAATGCGGAGTCAGCTTTTGCCGCTGCAAAGGGGAGGCGCTCTGGCCGTGTGGTTTGCAGCAGGCTCGGTTCAGTTCCACCTGCCTGACCAGGTGTAATGGTCGTCGTAATTGTAGTTGTGGCCGTCGTAGTTGTGGAATCGGTAGCTGTTGTAGTTGTTGTGGTCACCAAGGGTTCAGTTGTCGTTATGGTGGTTATGGTTGTTGTGGGTTCCGTTGATGTTGCGGTCGTTGTCGTTGTCGTGGGCTCAATTGTGGTCGCAGTTGTCGTGATCGTGGTCGTTGAGGATTCCGTTATGGTGGCGGTGGTGGGTACAGACGTTGTGGTTGTTTCAGTAGCTGTTGTAGTTATAGGCTCGGTTGACGTTGTGGTTATCGTGGTCGTTGTGGGATCTATCTCGGTTGTGGTAGCGGTTGTGGTTGTAGGTACAGATGTTGTAGTGGTAATGGTAGTGGATTCAGTTGCCGTTGTAGTTTCTGTGGTGGTTGTTGGTACAGACTCTGTAGTTGTTTCAGTAGCTGTTGTTGTCGTAGGCTCGGGCGATGTTGTAGTTTCTGTGGTGGTTGTCGGTTCTGTTACGGTGGCGAATTCAGTTGTCGTCGTTGTTGTAGGTACAGACGTTGTAGTTGTTTCAGTAGCTGTTGTAGTTATAGGCTCGGTTGACGTTGTGGTTATCGTGGTTGTTAGGGGATCTGTCTCGGTTGTGGTAGCGGTTGTGGTTGTAGGTACAGATGTTGTAGTGGTAATGGTAGTGGATTCAGTTGCCGTTGTAGTTTCTGTGGTGGTTGTTGGTACAGACTCTGTAGTTGTTTCAGTAGCTGTTGTTGTCGTAGGCTCGGGCGATGTTGTAGTTTCTGTGGTGGTTGTCGGTTCTGTTACGGTGGCGAATTCAGTTGTCGTCGTTGTTGTAGGTACAGACGTTGTAGTTGTTTCAGTAGCTGTTGTAGTTATAGGCTCGGTTGACGTTGTGGTTATCGTGGTTGTTAGGGGATCTGTCTCGGTTGTGGTAGCGGTTGTGGTTGTAGGTACAGATGTTGTAGTGGTAATGGTAGTGGATTCAGTTGCCGTTGTAGTTTCGGTGGTGGTTGTCGGTACAGACGCTGTAGTTGTTTCAGTAGCTGTTGTAGTTATAGGCTCGGTTGATGTTGTGGTTATGGTGGTTGTTGTGGGCTCCGTCGCGGTTGTGGTAGTGGTAGTTGTTATAGGCACAGATGCCGTTGTAGTAGTGGTGATGGATTCGATTGTCGTTGTGGTTTCTGTGGTGGTTGTCGGTACAGACTCTGTAGTAGTTGTAGTTTCTGTTGTTGTCGTAGGCTCGATTGACGTAGTGGTAGTGGTGGTGGATTCAGTTGCCGTTGTAGTTTCTGTGGTGGTTGACGGTACAGACTCTGTAGTAGTTGTAATTTCTGTTGTTGTCGTAGGCTCGATTGACGTAGTGGTAGTAGTGGTGGATTCAGTTGCCGTTGTGGTTTCTGTGGTGGTTGTCGGTACAGACTCTGTAGTAGTGGCGGATTCAGTTGCCGTTGTAGTTTCTGTGGTGGTTGTCGGTACAGACTCTGTAGTAGTTGTAGTTTCTGTTGTTGTCGTAGGCTCGGTTGACGTAGTGATAGTGGTGGTGGATTCAGTTGCAGTTGTGGTTTCTGTGGTGGTTGTCGGTACAGACTCTGTAGTAGTTGTAGTTTCTGTTGTTGTCGTAGGCTCGATTGACGTAGTGGTAGTGGTGGTGGATTCAGTTGCCGTTGTAGTTTCTGTGGTGGTTGACGGTACAGACTCTGTAGTAGTTGTAATTTCTGTTGTTGTCGTAGGCTCGATTGACGTAGTGGTAGTAGTGGTGGATTCAGTTGCCGTTGTGGTTTCTGTGGTGGTTGTCGGTACAGACTCTGTAGTAGTGGCGGATTCAGTTGCCGTTGTAGTTTCTGTGGTGGTTGTCGGTACAGACTCTGTAGTAGTTGTAGTTTCTGTTGTTGTCGTAGGCTCGGTTGACGTAGTGATAGTGGTGGTGGATTCAGTTGCAGTTGTGGTTTCTGTGGTGGTTGTCGGTACAGACTCTGTAGTAGTTGTAGTTTCTGTTGTTGTCGTAGGCTCGGTTGACGTAGTGATAGTGGTGGTGGATTCAGTTGCAGTTGTGGTTTCTGTGGTGGTTGTCGGTACAGACTCTGTAGTAGTTGTAGTTTCTGTTGTTGTCGTAGGCTCGGTTGACGTAGTGATAGTGGTGGTGGATTCAGTTGCAGTTGTGGTTTCTGTGGTGGTTGTCGGTACAGACTCTGTAGTAGTTGTAGTTTCTGTTGTTGTCGTAGGCTCGGTTGACGTTGTGGTTGTCGTGGTGGATTCAGTTGCCGTTATAGTTTCAGTGGTGGTTGTCGGTACAGACTCTGTAGTAGTTGTAGTTTCTGTTGTTGTCGTAGGCTCGGTTGACGTTGTGGTTGTCGTGGTGGTTGTCGGTTCCGTTACAGTAGTGGTAGTGGTAGTTGTTGTAGGCACAGATGTCGTTGTGATTTCGGTTGTCGTGGTTGTAGCGGATTCCGTTGTCGTGGTTGTAGCGGATTCCGTTGTCGTGGTTGTGGCGGATTCCGTTGTCGTGGTTGTAGCGGATTCCGTTGTCGTGGTTGTGGCGGATTCCGTTGTCGTGGTTGTAGCGGATTCCGTCGTCGTGGTTGTAGCGAATTCCGTCGTCGTGGTTGTAGCGGATTCCGTTGTCGTGGTTGTTGTAGGGACAGACGTTGTAGCTGTTGTGGTGGTGGATTCGGTAGTCGTTGTAGTTATGGGTTGAATTTCGGTAGTGGTGGTTGTAGTCGTGAAAGATTCAGTTGTAGTTGTGGAATCCGTTGTTGTTGTAGTCGTAGTTATGGAATCAAATTCAGTAGTGGTCGTAGTGGTAGGTTCAGTCTGGGTAGTGGTGGCTGTAGTGGTTGCAGATTCCGTCGTGGTCGTAGTTGTAGGATTGATTTCAGTCGTGGTAGTAGTAGTAGTAGTATCTGCAGTGGTGGCAGTGGTAGTAACACTATCAGTAGCAGTTGTCGTTGTGGTTAATGTTCTGGTGGTCGTTCTGGAAGTCGTTCTAACAAATGTTTCGGTGGTCGTTGTAGGAACAGACGTTGTATCTGTCGTCGTCGTCGTATCTGTCGTTGTGGTAGTAGGATTGACTTCAGTAGTAGTTGTCGTGATGGATGTGGTAGTGGTGGTTGTGGGTTCAACTGTCGTTGTCGTTGTCGTCGCAGCTGAAGTATCGATCTCGGTAGTGGTTGTTGTTTCTGTGGCTGTTGTGGTTGTGGGTTCTATAGCAGTCTCCGTTGTAGTTACCGACACGGTGGTGGTCGTAGTGTGTCTGTGATGGCCGTGATTGTTGTTGTCGTCATCGTCATCGTCGTCGTTGTTGTTCTTTCTTTTATTAATACTGATCATTTTAGTTTCTTCGCACTTAATTGACGGACAGCATTGATTGGGTTCGTGCACGAGTCTGCAACCTTTAGTTGAAGCAGGCATTAAGAGAGTTGGGCAGGATGACTCGCAGGATTCACTTATATCCAAAGGCGTAGGATGGGCCTTAACGGGAAGCACATGTGGTTTGTAATGCAGTCGAGGTCGCGGATGCTTGAGATTGTGGTCGCGCACCGCCTGATATATCAAATCAGTTATTCGTAACCTAGCTTCTAGAATACATACCTCGGTACCAAAGGAAATATCGAGGTTGCGTTTCTCTTTATTGCTCTTTGTTTCAATAGAGGTGAAGTTGGAAGCGCAAACAGGTGAGCCACTCCAAGGACAACAATCATCGGCGTCAGGGTAAATGCAGTCATCTTGGCACTCTCTGGGACAACGCTTCTTTGAGCAGAACCTAGAGCCCTTGCAACGCTCTTTACATTTTGGCCGACCACTGAAGGGACAGCATGCTGTACCCTCGTACTCACAGTGATAAGGACATTCTCGTGGGCTATCCAGTGCGGGCTATGAATGCTATTGTTTTCGCGGAACGTGTTATACTCTTACCATTCCTCGATAACGGGACACTCCACACCTGCGCAATCATCGCTTTGGCATTTGGGAATGCCTGCATTAGGACATTCATTGTTGTTAGGATATACGCAGGTTGTTCCTGAAGGACAGGGTGGGCATTTGTAGATGTAGTTTGGACATCTTCTGTCAGAGGAGACGGCACCTGTATACGTATGACAAAAGTAAATATAAACCAATCACACCTATTGCGCATACTCAGATCAGTCACCGTTGGCAATGCTGACACATAGTGCAGCGGAAACAATACAACGAAAGGCCACAATAATAAGCGCATTTTCACCAGAATTTAGAAGAGAAGACGTCTAACTTCAACGCAAATGGCCATTGTCTTAAATACAATCGGTTGATACTTAAAGTGTAGCATTGTTATAATGGTTGCCCCGTGTATTTTATTCTGGCGCATTCTCATAGCGCGGCGGATGGAATGTAAGCGAGTTGTATGCATTTGCTATTAAAATCAAAGCTCTGTTTTCTTTCCTTTCACGCATGAACACTTAAATTTAAAATTAAAAAGCATTTATTTGTTGGTATTCATAAAAAAGAGGAAGGATGTATATCAGAAATGGTATTGGCGATGCTTGTGTTTAATGCTTAATATCCTTGCATACAGGTTGAGCGCTGAAAGGGCAGCAGGCGGGGCCTTTGTACTCGCAGGTGAAGGGACATTCTGTAGGGCTGCAGGATAACATGAGTACAATGAAAGTCTGCATCAATTGCTATACAATTACCAGTCAATGATCTTTGTCAGGCATCGGAAAGGGCAGGCTGTCTTTTTGCAAACGGGAACACCAGCACCGGCACACCCTCCGCTGTTGGGATGGACACACTCATATCCGTCAGCACAAGGAGGGCAAGCAATTTTTTCGGATGGGCATTCTTAACGTTGGAGTTAGCAAAATGCACTGTACAAGATTATCACGATTTACCGAGAGCATCTTTACTAGCAATGGTAGCAGCAAGGACGGTAGAGATAATGAACAAGAAAGCAGTAATAAGTTGGATGGATTTGAACATGTTTAAATGGAAAAATAAGAAAATGCGGGAAGGTATTGAAGTCAGGGAGATGACAATGACAGACCCTTTTTATAGAGTTTTTTGATCTGCGCGGAAATGGACATGTTAAAGTTCTTCCATCGCATGGAACTAAACTAGCGCCTGGCCCAACCCCATCTGTGGGACTGTGGGGGCGTAATACGAGACTTGGGGGTGTTTGTACGCTAGAGCTGTTTTAGAATCAAAATGCCTCTAAGTCCTTTTAAGCGAACACATTATTTCGGGGTTCCCTTCGCATTTATTTATCCAGAAAATGCATTGTGCAAACAAATTTCACATTGTCTTGAAGTCATGATGAGGAAATCTAAGATTACTGGTAGTGGTTGGTGTAACCATCCCCATCAAACGAAGGTGTTTTGAACCTTGACATTCAAGAACTAGAAAAAGCGTGAGCTATTTTCCTTTTATATTTTTACAGAACCATAACTTATTTCTAGGCAGTCCTGATGCATGAGCTTTCGATCAAGACGAACAAAGCTTTCTTCTTCAAATAACTGAAGGAAAAAAAAAGCAGCTATCCAATACACGATGATGTAGGATAAAAAAAAGCGCATATTTTGTGGCGCCATTTGACTTTCATTAAACTAGCATGACAACAACAAAAAAAAAACGGAGGCGGCGGGTATAATCATGTAGGGAAGATCCTTTTAATTTAAGAGATGACGTACCGCCGTGCATACCATCTGTTCTTTCTTCACCGAACATGGGGCAAAAGGGCGCGCGGTATTTTCTTTACTCGGTCGGATGGTCTAGCCACCACAGATGGTGGGCTGTTACATTGTTGAGCAACCTGTGCCGTGCTATTTCTTGCATGAGTTTACCTCATAAAAATTTATCCATAAGAGGACCTACGCCGCACCTGCAATTGATAATTCGTGGCTTTTGGCGCTGACCCCCAGCCCATGGAGTTAAACAACTTAATTCAACATTACGGTTCATTATACTAGTCTAAGTCTCGGCACAAGGAAAACTTTTGTTCCGGGCACCTAAATGAGCTGTTGGCAAAAATGATCTTGATTCTACAAATTTTTTTCTTTATGGATTGTCAGCTGCATCACCAATGAGCAGGTGTGCGATGATCCATATATGTTTGTGATCTTAACTGCCGTGCACCGGCGGGGTTGTTCTGTACTTTTTCCTCAATATGCGTACCGGTTTCTCTACGACGATTGAAGGCTCGATATCCTTAAGCGGTTGGGGGTCCTTCGATCAATGCATTTCATGTTTGTTTTTCCTTTCCCAGCATGGTAAATTGAGACACACAACCGCCCGCTCCTGATGCCCGACCTTGTATATGAGAGTAGTGTCACATTTACAGAATGCATTCGGACAATTTTGTGGCGTTTAGACATATCAACCATATCCTGATTGTGCACCCGAGCTCCAATACCAGATCCTTGACTTTAATACGTTCACATAACTTGAGCATTCATTACTTGGCCATAATGGCAGATTAGGAGGATGCTTGGGAAATAACTGGCCACAAGCAATATACCGCCTTCTTCACTGCCTTCTCAGAATCTTGTACTTCTTGCTAGCAATAGTACAGAATAACACACAGTTTGTGACGCAAATAGATCCTTGCCTCTTCCCAGCATTTTGGCATTATTACCATAGTTGCTTCTTGCGCCTTTTTTTTCTTTACTATTATTATTATTTTGGTGTAAGGGAGCCAGCCAGAAAAAAAATTTTTTATATATAAGCTGAGTGATTGAGGATGATTGAGCCGGTACATTTAACAAATATCGCTAAAATACATACCATCATGCATTGAGGTTTTATCACTACTTGATGCCTTCAATTCATTCTCTTTCATTCTGTGCCAAGAAAACATGGTAAGGTGTTACAGGGAATCTGGACAGGCCTATGTTTAAAACTTGTACTAACCTATCAAAGATGCATGTATTACCTCGTTGTGTCTTTGTATTACGTTAACCGAGGACGGCGCTCCTATGCCAATGGAAGTAAATCGCTAAAGCTCACAATAAATTTTGAAGCTGACCACCGAACCATACTTGTGGATTTCTGCATTCATGAATTACACTTAAATGTATTCTTCTGCACCAAGTTTAATGGTTGCTCAAAATACTACAATCTGCCCAAGATGCACTTGCCGTCTTAAAAGTGACAAATAGAGAACGTGGCCGTTGTACTACTGAGTTTTTTTTTTTTTTTGGAGGCATGGAAGAAAGTTCAAGATTGTATCCCCCTTGCCGAACTGGGCTCACTAGTAAGAGGTTTGACGCTCTAGACCTGTCACAGACTCCGTTGAGCTTCCACATCGCATTAAGGGTCTAATCTCCAATATTTTCAAACAGTATTCTCACAAAACGTTATACAAGACGATGGGACGCGTTTATACTAGAGAAAACTAATGCAATTTACCATAAAAAAGAGAGTACCCTTCCTGGTTAGCGCTTCAGAATGGGACTAATACACGTTTGTTTTTATTTATTTATTTTCATTTCTTTCTTTGGAGGATCTAGAAAAAACGTACTAGAAAGATATGGCCAACTTTCAGAACGGACCAGATTTCAATTGTAATTCACTGCAGGGGCTTAAAGCATCGCGCCGTATAATAAGTGATTGCAAGGCTACAACGACGTTGCATTATGCAAATAAGAAACAACATTCTACTATCGACACGGCTCTAGTTTGTGCCGACAACATAAGGCCAAAATAATAGGTCGAAAATAAAGCATGTTAATCTGTGATTGAAAAAAAAAAAAAGATGGAACGAAATGTTTTTTTATATCACTGCGATTACTGAAACGTTCCATGCTAGAACAAAGAAAGCCTAAACAACTTCTGGTAGCCTAAAGATTTAGCTCTGTCGACTGACGGAGTTATATCTTGTGCTACCAGCCCGTCATTGCGCATCATTATCAAAATCGAAAGTGAATTCACTGAAGAAACTACGATTTTATTGATTTACTTTTTTGGCTTTTTTTTTTACTAACATAAGACATTTTAATGGTAGTCTTTGTCGCAGACAGGCTCGCCGTTAAAAGGGCAGCAAGGGGGACCATTGTAGCGGCAGCTGAAAGGGCATTCCGCGGGACTGATCATTGCGTGAGACAATTGGACAGAAACGATCAACTAGCTTACCATTCAATGCGTCTGGTCATACACAAGGTCTTCGAGCAGTCGTTAGTCTTGCAAACAGGGATACCAGCGCCAGGACATCCACCGCTGTTAGGGAAAACGCAGGTGCTGTCATCGGAACACTCAGGACAAGCAAACTTGGTGACAGGACATTCTAAAACCACCGTTCAATCAGTATATATGAAACGAAAGACGAAAGAAGCTATGTTTTACCCAAGGCCTCCTTGTCAGAGCGGATGGTAGCGCCGAGGACGCTGGAAACCAAGAGAGCCAAGAGGGTGAAGAATTGGATGCGCATCATCATTGTTGATTGGAATAGACTTGATTAGACTATGACTTGTTGAGAATGATTTCCTTACCGCCCGCTTTTTCGCCATCCTTTTATACACATCGATCTACGGATTTTTTACGCTCTTTTGCGTGCAGACCAGATTGTATCACTAGAGCGTGCGAAAATTCTTGTCAATGCACGCACAGACATAACAGTCCCCGTTCGCGGGTCACTCGTGGTCAAAAGTCTGGAGCGATTGAATTTGCGTTCCGACCCAATGATCACACCACGTTGGCATTGGAAGACCCTTAACTCTTATTTTTTTCGTAGGGTTACTCCATTGGACTTCCAGAAACAGTTTAGCGTTGTTTATGCATTGCTACGACCAATGCTTGCATGGTAGGAAAAACGTTCTTGCAGAAGAACATAGAACCATGCTGTTGGCTTGCTACAGTATTCTGGCGCACAACAGTATTAAATGCATTGAAGTACCCGAAATATTCTTAATTAAGAAAAAAAGAAAAAACGAAAGATTCGGCATCGAGCTACAAGAGGAAGGTAAGATTTAGTTATTGGAAAGACTGTTCCCGGAACCTATTTTTACTTGGTAGTACACAACATGTTTCATGAGGGATTAAACCGACATAAAAAAAAAAACCGTATAGTCATTGTGCACCATAACACAAGAAAACATGCAGAGGTAAAAAAAAAAAAATGCAAGTTGGCAACGGTAGAAACTATTACCCAGCTATAGGGTAATGATCGTTTGCATGCGACAAAAAATTTTTTTATTGACGCTTGCTAAACAAAAACACGGAAGTTTGTGCAACCTTCAACATGACAACACTTTTTCTGGGAGATGTGAGCGGTAAGAATAGATCAACAACAACAAATGACGCCATCGATGACGACTTAAAGCGTCAACGTCCCGAAGTTACCATCAATTGTTGACAAAACGTATTCTCAGAAGATGCAGTGTCTCGTTTTGTTCACAAGCAGACGGACTCTTTCCTTTCCAATTAATGGTTACTACGGGGGATGAAGGTATTGGATTCTAGAATTATCCTTTTCTAGATACATCGGCTTTGTATTCCGGTTGCACCTGGTAGCTAGGAGCGGCGGGTTTTATGACTTTACCGTGATAAGCAAACAGCTTGGATATATTGAGGCCATCTTTCCTTTTAGTACATTGTTTAAGAAGTTTCTCGATCACAGAACAGATGAAGAAATGGTATTTGTTCTTTGTGATATATAGAAGCATTGCTTCTACGCACTTTTGAGTGGGACATAGGGCTGAAAATGGTACTGACTATGGCTAGGGGTACGAAATTCTCGCGTAAGCATGACCCTCTCGAGAGTCTGAGTACAAATATGCTGCTGAGGGCTGCATAACAACTGGCCTCCAGTCGTTAGTTTCCATAATTTTTAAGTTAGACCCTACTTGAAAGTCTTAAAGACTAACCTCGGCTATTCAAATTGCGCGATATGACTATAAGGCCTTTCCCGTTTGGAAGTCCAGGTGAAGTACCTAATCTAATTTGTTACTTCAGTTGCCACGATGCGTGAAAGGAGGCCAAAGTAGTGGAACTAGAATCAGCATATTCTGTAAGTAGTACAGTAACATAGGATTGTGTAGCGGGCATCCTTGTAATATACGTTTGTCGCTCCCTGGCGTTAGATGTTGGGTGCTTTCCGAATATAGCCTTCCTTCAAATTTAGTACAGATGTTGGGGGTCAAAAACTTCTCAGAGCTTGCGTTTAGCTGTAATACTAAAAAGGAGGAAGTCGTGAATATTATAGCGAGTATTATTACGTTAGAAATTCATATATAAAAAAAAGTGTCAAAAATTAAGCAGCAAATGCCGACTCTGAAAATTAAATAATACACATGAAATGTTCCTAGGGCCCAGAATCAAACATCTTGATTGTAGAAAGTCATATTTGATCCACTGGGTTCAAGATGTTGCCTGCACTAGTTTCGTAATCGTTCGAGTATCATTTTGCAGCTCTTCTTCGGGATAGTGCGTGGTGCAGTCGTCTTAGTTGAAAAATGCTATATTCAGCAAGATACTGTGATATTCTAAGGAAACCCCATTCAGACTTATCTAAAAATTCGATGGGAAGTCTCGAAGATAGGATCAATTACAAGAAAAAAATCTACTAAAGCCCAAGATCTTCCATACATATATGCTAATAACAATCTGTTTAACACGAGATAAAGTAAAAAAAAAACACTTTCACTGATCCGAAACGGTATGTGTATTTTGGACAATATACAAGGTAAACATTACCATCATTCCAAAGAATAATTACTATGGGTAGGGCAGAATAAAAATTTACAAACGATGGGCTTACTGATCGTTGATATAGCACATTCATAGTTTTGACATAATATTCCCTGTACCGTTTTGTCACTTATTTTCATACTAGTCAAATAATAACAAAACATGACCTACTCTTATTTGTACGTAATATGTTCAGCCTGTACGTATCGCCAAAAATCATCCTTTTGTCCCAAATTCCGTGAATGCTTCTTGAGACACAGTCTAGGATCGAATTAAATAAGGATTCACTATTCACAACGTTGCTGGAGTCAATAATAACACTGATTTGACCGATATGAACTAGAGCATGATATGCTAAAGAACTCACTTTCACTACAGGAAAAAATCTTATGAAAATCTAAGAAAAATCTAAGAAAAATATCAACATCAGAATCTTGGAAAAATCTTTATATTTTTCCCGGAGTTAAGATTTTTAGATTCTTCCTTAGATTTTCCTAAGATTTTCCTAAGATTTGTCTTATATTTTTCAAAGATTTTTCAAAGATTAGATTTGTAATATATTTATCCTAGATAAGTCTTAGATTTTTACTGATCAATTATATTTTCCAAAGATTTTTCCAAGATGGCTTAGATGATTTCCTGTAGTGTTACGTTGCCGAACAATATCTTACAATAAAAGAAGAAATGAAAGTGGTGGTCTGGAAGTTCGTATCAGATAGCAGGGTTTGATGTTTAAATGACGTTAAGTGTGTACACTTGAGTGTTACTGATAGACAACAACGGCAAAAAATGGAGGAGATTAATGATAAATGTACTTCACCCAGTCAGAACTTGTTACTGCAGCAGATTTTTCAGAATTTTCAGTATAAACAATATTTGTGGACCAGATATCTATATAACGCTGGAGGGATATCGCTAAGCATTCAAGCGTTTGAAGGAGGCGCTTTCTTATGTCGATCAAAATAGCATTATTTCTAGATGTAGTTCAAAAGAGCTGGACAAAGAGTATCAGTCAAGTTACCAGTATTGGACACAATATGATACTTTTTTGCACGCCAGTATAGTGATCGCCATTGACTTTAATTCCCGTTCTTCAAACACTCAACTATTCCAATCGATTTCTATACCATGCTGCTATTTAAGCAGTGGAATTTTCAACAAGGCTAACACTAGACCATTGGATTTATTTTAGAAAACTTTGTTTTTACTTGCTCTGCGCCATTATCAAGCGATAATCCGAAGCATCGTCGCGTAGACGTAATGCTCGAAACTCATACTTCATTGGAGGTTACGAAGCTGATCAACAACGCCTCGATCTATTGACATCGCTAGAAATCGCAATAGAGAAATTTCGACCAGTTCCTATTGCAGATAATGAGATGGTTGAAAAATAGTCATCGAAGGGCGACCAAAGAACACTATACGTGCCCGAGACCCATCAGGATTTGAGCATGCTGAAAAGAGCAGAAGGAGAAGAAACGTTAATCAGTCATGGAGTTTATCTTGAAAAGCAGATGATTATTCTACCACTGTGGATAATTTTGTAGCTCATTTCACAACTTGATACGTTGAGAGTGAAGCAAGTTCAACTATTATTGTGTATTTATTGATGGTTTGTTCCTACAACCATTGCAATAGGAGGAGACGTACAAAAAAGGTAATGGAGTCTAATATGGACATGCCTATTCCTCGAGAGAGCTATACGGGAAACATGAACGTTAAATGGATGGGCATTGTGGTTTCAGGACCATAGGCTTGCTGCTAACGAGTGACGAGAATAATTTTCCTGCCATCGAGAAAGCAATGCTTGATCAGTTAGACGAGTATGAGAGGATATATCAGCAATGCTTCAACCTTCCAGTCCACAGAATATACAGAATCCTACGAGTGCTTTCAGAGTGCCCTTGCGGCACTGAAGAATGGTTTGATGCAGCTTATTGCTGTCAACTAACAGATGATACATTGAGTGTACCAGTCATAGTATATTCGTATGCAACACGTGCGGACCCCGACAACGAAACCACTACGGTACCTATGTTTGTTCCAGTATTGTGTCTGTCTATCGATGGGTCAAAATCAAAAGATTTTTACAGGCTGTATAATCACATTCTGCTCTTATAACCACGTTGACGGGGTAAATTGGGCCAGCGCCATCCTAAAGAAAAGTCGAAAGATGGTGTGGTCTCCAGTCAACTATAAGCATTACGAGGCTTGCAAATTCCTACAGAAGTCTGATAGAGTAAAAATCTACTGGAAATATCATCCATTGATCAAAAAACGCGCATCACAACAATCAAATAAAGATGATCCTATTATAGTTCCTTAACTTTCCTTACTACTTCTGATTTTTTGTTTTGTTTATTTAACATTTAATTTCTTTTATGATTGTTATTAAAGCTTATCATTAATTGAATATGTATATATGTATATATTATGAGCGACTCAAATCTTTAACAATGATACTATAGTTTCGTTTTAAAAGCTAATTTTGCATTCATAATTATAACAGAAGATATGTCCAAGAGTTGTGACAGCTGCATACATTGTTCAAACTAATCCGTTAAGTGCCTCTTCGTGTTATAAACAATATATTATAATAAAAGTGAGACGCAAGTAATCTGTATTAATTGCTACTACGCACATGAATCTTCGCTTTACGACAATTCTCTTACACATTTGGGATCGGTTTTTGAAAGACCATGTCGTGTAGCACCGCACTCTTTATTTAGGCATTCGTACAACTCGACACGACATTTTTCCCTATTATGGTTTAGCTGATATCGTGTCCTAAGGAATTCCCCAAATGTTTCAGCCAACCACACAAATACATTAGTGGCTGCCGTAAATAAATAGGAAGAATGCTATATTGTCGTAAACTAAATGTCGGTCTATGCAGTTTGATGCTGATGGATCTACAAAATTGGATCGTCACAGCCCTAATTTAGGTTCAGTCCACGAAGATGGCTGATATAGATATATGTCGCACCATTACATACTCCTTTTTGCTTCAAGATAGCGCATAGCCTTGTGTAGTTCCGCGGTAAAAATAAAATAAAATAAAAAAAGGAGAAGGAATAGTTCAGAGCAAACAAGAAGGATACTGCAGAAACTGTTCCCTACAATGTACACGTGTAGTTTCAAACTTGTAATTGATACATGCCAAAGAGCACGTTCTGTACATGTGGAACATCCGAAATATCCTTTATGTTTACGACAGGTATCTGGGCCAGCAATGTATTGAGAATGCATCGGAATATAATGAAGGAAATAGCAAACATACAGCGAATAAAGTTTGCATAAGAACCCAAATAAACGGAATCGTTTTAGAGTGAAAATGTCAAGAATTTAGCACAAGATCAAAATATTGAATGGTACTGTCTTCTTTTGAAACTAAACAAGAGCTTCCCGACAGTTGTCACTTTGCAAATCAGTTTGTATTGTAGAAGATGGACAGTATCCTTGGCATTCCAAGTACTATAAAAGAACAGAAAGCATGTTTTTTTTTCTGTGAACGACCAGCTGGGGAAGATCTTCATGATTAATTTGCACAAATGTCGGGCGCCAGCGTCAAGATTTATCTCCCCTGAGTCTTGCATCATTAAGGAATTTGTACGTCTTACGGCATGCTTATCGATTGGTTAATGCCAGTGGTTGCAGCTAGATAGGCTTTTTCGAAATCTCCTTCTCCATCAAACACAAGCCGTTCTATCGTTTGTATGCTAATGTTAATATCACCTTTGGAAATATGATGATTAGAATGTGCAATTTATGAGGAAAGTCTTTCGAGGTAACTTATACTCAGTAATGATAATAGGAATAATACTAATAAAAAATACTGATACGAAACTGTCTGTAAATGACAGTGGTCTGAACTTTTTGGGATTTTTTTTTGTTGTTCCATCTCAGGCCAATGTCTTTACTACAAATGCAGAAAACTCGTGGGCGTTGCTGGCGGTCAACAGTCCTTGTTGAACATGCATCTCCACTTCCTATAACGTGTACAAGACTTCGAATGTGTTCTTTGTATGATGTTCACTTACCAGAATCACATCTTTTGCGGATGGTCTGTGTTCAGGATCTTCTTCCAACAACCATGCGACGAGACCGTTACAGTAAACGCTGGGGTAGCTGTAGGTAAATGTGGGGCTGAGATCTTCCAGGATTTTATCAAACACAAGATCATCTGTCTTGACTTCGTAATGAGGTGGTACACGGTCCATCATTTCAATCAGTGAAATACCGAGCGACCAAAGGTCTACTTTTTCATTGTAGGGTTGTTCCCGGACAACTTCAGGAGCCATCCACTGTAAGGTGATGGTTAAATCAATTCTGTCTTTAATTATTCCTGTTTTTTTTTATTTACCTTTGCAGTGCCTAATCTTTCGCGATTCACCTGCTTTATGCTTGTTGCCAATCCAAAATCAGCTATATCATTTGAAAAAAATTAATTAATCAATATATGATAACCTGATTCTTACCAAGTTTGATTTCACCGTTATGACCAATAAGAAGGTTTTCACATTTGACATCCCGATGGATAAATCCTTTGGAGTGAAGAAATATCAAAGCATTGAGAGTCTAATGCAGAATAATGAGAATGATGATGCTTGCACGTGGCATTCAGTACCTCACGAATAATGTACATCGCATGCTCTTCAGGAAGTCCTCGACAACACAAGACGGCAAAAACGCTACATCGCATGAGATCCATTGCGATCCAGACCTCATTTCGAAACACCGACACTTCTCTCAGTTTAATAAGGTTTGTATGGCCACTGGCCATAATCCTAAGTTCGCGTACAATGGCAGCACGATATTCTCGATCGTTATCTAATTTGCACCGCTTTAGGGCCAGCCTAGCAACAGCGGAGTTACTGCTCTTGCTGCCCTTGGTGGTGGCTACCGTGGTTGCGCCAGCGCTCCCATTTCCACGAACCCATACTTGAACTACTGATCCATTTACACTACAGAAGGGTATTTTTTTTTCAATTTTGATCATCAGATTTTTTTGGTTGATTTACCCTGTGCCAATTTCTTTTGATCCGAGATAACGTGACTTTGGTGAGTTGATCAGTGTGATCTTCGGGATAGCTTTTCTCAGTCGCCTTTCAAACGCAGATTGGTCTGGTTTGACAACAGGTGCAGGAGGTGTGGGGGTCCATGTACTCACACAGCAAACAGGAACCCAAGGAGGCTGGCGAGAATAAATCAAAGAAGATGAAAAGGATAGTTCGTTTTCGAGTTCTTACCCGTGACGGCTTTGTCTGGGTGGGTTTCTTTTTTACGGGACTCGGTTCGACAGAAAATGGTTGTAGGTAAGCGTTGCCTAGGATATTAGGAATCTCACAATGACCTGGGGATCGCCAAATGAGTGGTTTCTATAATTTTTTAAAATAAATAAACAATAACAATAAAAATAAACAAGGTTTGGATGACTGACCTTTGCGCAACTACGTGATAATTTGGTATTTGGTGGATTTAAAGATCCTAAAGAACCTCTTTTATTGGTACTAGGTTTTGCGGATCTGGTTGTTGGCGTAGTATCAGAACAAGACTTTTGTATGGGCATTTTAGTCGTGCGATTGTTCATGAGAAGAATAACGTATCACAGGTGGGATAAATAATTGGAAAAAAAAGGGTGATTCTTAATTAGCTACGTTTTTATTATCGGGTCAGCTTGAAATTCAACGAGAGGCAGGGTGAAAAAGGAGCGACAATGTAAAAAGATAAAAGAGTAAGAGAGAGAGAAAGAGAAAAAAAAAAGAGAGAAAGAGAGAAAATACATAGAGGGAATAGATTTGCAAATGAGGAAAGTGGTGTAAGGAGCTATGGGGAGAGAGCCGAGGGGCGGGAAATGGAAAAAAAAAAAAAAAGGGAGACCTCATTTTGATTTCCCGGTTGTACCTTCTTCATGATTTCACTTCCCCGTGATCATTGTTCTTTTTCTTTCAGCCTTCTCCTGTTCCTCTCCTTAGGCTCCTTCACTTGATTTCATGGACTGATTCCGTTTAGCTAGCATACTGCGCAATCGAAGCGTAGAACCTGGTCCACGTTGCGATGGCGACTTTGTCATAGGTTTCTTTGTGTCCACAGGTGTAGGAACAGGTGAAGGAGCAGGTGATGGTTCTTTCGTTTTTGTCACTGGAACCATTGGTTTAGTGGGTACAGTCGTTTCTTTGTTAACTCTGTTTGCTGTCAAGGAGCTTGTCCTTGCACGAGGACCAGCCATTGTAGCAACCTTTACGGGGTTTGACCGTGCGCCTGCAGAGGGTCGGTAGGTTCGTTTGATATTAGATGTAGCTGCTACGGATGCAGCAGGTGTAATGGATGTAGGACGAATTGCAGTTGCAGGGATAGGTATACTGGAATCAATAGCTTGCATAGATGGTCTACGACTATGAGTTCGACCAGAAACTTTGGTCGAGTCGTTTGACTGTACAGAAGAGCTGTTCTTCATCATTGCTGTCTTTTCTGATGGCGAAGAAGGCGTAGGTGATGACCGCTTGCTTGAGCTATCAGAAAATGTTCGTGCTGGGTATACAGGCAACTATAAATGGCTGCATTAGCTTTTCCATAGTTGATCATTAATAAATTCAACATTTACATTCTTTGCGATCAGTTCATCTTCTTGATCCAGAACGGCCAGAATGTCTTTTCCATCGATCTTCAGTGGCGCATTTCTAGCGTACGTTTTCCATGACGTTTCGCATTCTCTGATCTTGCATCCAAGCTAACCATTTTTGTATGTCAGCACAGTTTTCCTAGCATATGATTGCATTTACCGCTTTGACCTGCTCCATGCTGTTACGTCCTTTGGGACGAAGAAGCAGAAGGGTTCTACGCTTGTAATGGCTTTTTGCCGAAAGGGCAATTGTTTTTGCCAAATCGAGATCAACATAAACTTTCTGCAGTCTTTGAACATCAGCTGTAATACAATTATTAGTGTTAAAACAATAGAATATTATTCTTACTTGTGGTACCAATGGTTTCAAAGAATTTGCCTGCATCCATTTCCAATTCCTGAAGTAAATTATTTAACTGACGTAAAATATGCTTTGGATCAGGCTTGTACTGAATCCTTGAGACATATTTGGTCGTAGTCTAAGAAATATATAAGAAAGTTTGTTTCTTTCACACTCCATATTGAGTTTACCACACGAGCGCGTCGTTCTTGATCTGTATTCTGGCTACCACTGCTCACCATGGAAGGTCGTCTTCCCACACATTTACTATCTGCACAAAGACTGCTTGCCGATTTGATGGCAGAATCTAGACATGCTTCCGCGTTTATCAACATGGAGGCGCGCAGTGGATCATCGGAGATGCCCATCTCCTTCAACACGGATTCAATTTGAGCAGTGGAAGCTTCAACATTGAGGATAACCTGATTGGTTAAATCCAATTGTGCCAGCAATTCGTTAAGCTCAGCTGTTTTGAGAGTAAGAATGGAACGTAAGTTGGCAATCGTTTGAGCACCCTACAACATGGGTAAGAGAGAAGCCGCGAAAGAAAAAACGTTTTATTAAATACCTCGTCGAGCTTAGTTAAGAGTTGAACCACAGCTTTATCCCCCACTTCAGCCAAGTCTACTGAAGCTTTTTTATTGTCTAGCGATGGAAGCTGAGTGGGGTAGACGATTTCGGACATGGTAAAAGAACACACAACAGACGCACGTAGAACAAGACGGGGCGTGAAATTTCAAGCAAAATAAAAAAAAATCAACCGCGTGGTAGTGAACATACGACAAAACAACGCTTAGGGGCTTTTTAGGTGGCACCGCTTTATTATCATAGGTTTAAAACAAAAAGAGTAACTATTTGGAGCATCCACAGCCTTCAGACTTGGTTTCAGGTTGGCCGCATTTACAGTCATTGCCGCATCCACAGGTTGTTGCTTTCCTGTGAGACAGTCATTACCACCGTCAAATAACGCAATAAAAAAGAACTTACTCAGTGGCGGAACAACCACAAGACTTTTGACACTTGCAGGCACCAGCAGCACATGCACACTTGTCAGCCTCGCAGACGCAAGAGGCACCACAGCAGGAAGGATTACCAGTAGAAGTCATGTTTACGAAAGGTAAGGCAAGAAGAAAGGATGCGATGCTGGGAAAGAAAAAACCGACATAAATACGAATGCAAAAAAAAAAAAAAAGAGACTGTGTCACAGCTTTCTCCAGCCTAACTGGCCACGCGCATTAACCTAATCAGCTTTTCTTCCCACTCCATACATAAAGAATGTTTACATATAAAATGATTTAAAATAAGTAAAAGAAAAAAATATATATGTATATATAAAGGAGGTTTGTGTTTAAATCATTTTAAGTGTCAAGTGAACACGATGAAGACGCGTTTGGTCAATGGACTCGAAACGAGTAAGAAAAAAAACTCAGCACCCCTTTCACGTCACAGCAATAACCTGGCGGCGTTTTATCGTTTGAGTGTTCTGTCTGACCCAAACCCGTGTTAAGCATCTTTTTGCCCGGATAGCAAGACCTCGATTCCATCACTTACGAGACCAAAAAGAAGAACATATAAAAAAAGAATAATAAGCTATGCCTGGATTTTATACCTCGATTGCCGGGTCTGCCGTGAGCGTCCTGGCCATTGTTGGCATGTACATGCTTTTTACTGGTTCGGGTGAAGCGTTTAACATTGGAAAAATGCTCGAGGAAACTTCACCTTATGCTTGGGCACTTCTTGGCATGGGATTTTGTATTGGACTTTCTGTTGCAGGTGCCGCATGGTATGTTGAAATAACAAGACTCGAACAAACTCGTTTATAAAAAAAAATGAATAGGGGAATCTTTATCACCGGTTCATCTCTTGTTGGTGGTGCCGTCAAAGCTCCGCGTATTCAATCAAGAAACCTCATTTCTATCATTTTCTGTGAAGTCGTCGCTATTTATGGTGTCATCATGGCTATTGTCTATTCTGCCAAACTTGTGAACGTGTCTCCTGAAGAACTCTACTCACCATCCAACTATTTCACCGGTAAAAAGAAAAAAGAAATACGCGACTCGCCTTGCTAAAGTTATTTTAAAAGGTCATGCCATCTTTTGGGGTGGATTGACTGTAGGTATTTGCAACTTGTTGTGCGGTGTATGCGTCGGTATCACAGGATCAAGTGCTGCGTTAGCCGATGCCCAAGACCCACAACTGTTTGTAAAGGTGCTTGTAGTAGAGATTTTTGGATCTGTCCTGGGTCTCTTCGGTCTGATTGTTGGTCTATTAACAGTAAGTTTGTTTTTTATGGCCTTACACTGTATTAATACACAAAAATTATAATAGACCGGAAAGGCTGCCGATTTCAAATAAATAGTAAATGTAAAAGATCGGATACCAATATAAAGCACTTTTATAACGAGAAAGCTTTGTGCAACATGACTGAATAAAGACAGTGGCTGTTCTGGGGCTTTTATGGGCAAGGTGGATGAGATCCATTCTCAGTGTTCATCCCAAAAAATGAAACATCTAGCCTGAATAAGGGGTACAAGAGATTTTTCTTATGGTGAAAATAGATGGATTCCTTTCTAGTTGCGGGTCGTCGTTGTTCGCTGGAGAGTCACATCTTTTTTGGAGATGTCGATCATCATGTTGAGGGATAGTAGCCATTTTACCTTTACCAGCATTGTTGTCTTGGATATCGGAGGAAAATTTCACCGAACAAAGCTTCGTCGTGCACGTATTGTTTTTCAAACATGTACGTAGGAATACGTTCGTTTGGCAGAGGCTGCACGGCATGTAGTGTATCACAATGACTATCCAGGATTTCGCTCCAGCAGTATCTGCGAGTACAAAGTAGATGATTCACGTTCCGAGTTACTCAGTGACTGGCAAAGACTCTCCATCTGCAGATCTATGTATACGGATCGAAAGTGCACTGTACAAATCCATTATGGAAAAGCTTAGCGATCATCCAGTTGTTACTACCATGGTCTTCATTTCTGAGGCTGCAAACTTAATCTTCAGCCTGATCTTCAGCCTTTGACGGAAACTCAAGCGACTTTCTGCGCCTCAAAACATGTTTTCTTACTCAGCACAGGCTATCCTCCTAGGAATTAACTTCGCAGTGGTTTAAGCGGGAAAAGAAATCCAATGTTGGTGAGACCAATGTAAACTTCAAGCGGATGGCACTTCTTTTGAAAACCCATAAACATGATGGAGGATACGATTCCCTTTTTTTTTTTTTTTTTTTTGCTATCGTGCAAACGCTTACAGCAAGAAAAATATCAGGATGAAGAAGTGGTAGGGCGTAATGATTGAGGATAAAAACTAGAATAGCGGAGTAGCCACTCACTGTCGTCCGTTTCCGGATTAGAAATGTAAACAACGCCGCTAACTCATGTGCTGTTACTTGTATCCGGCTCGGATACTTCTGGGGATGTCTTCAAGCTGCTAATACATTGGAGTGGATAGTTTCTCACTAGTAAATTCTAAAATTGGATTTTTCGCGCCCAGTTTCTCGAGTGTCGAACGTAAACCGCTATTGTTTAAGATGTTAGCGAATACATAGCATCATTAGAGTCATATTGTATGATAGATCATTGTACGTCATGTAGGAAAAGTGGTAAATCCACTAAATGATTGCCATAATGATAAAGGTTGCTGTACTAGATAGCACGGAAACCTGAAACATTCTATCTATGGAAATTCATCAGCCTTCAAAGAAGGGGAGACAATATTCCTAATGATTTTATTTTCAAAGGGCGCCCAGTAATTCCGAAAATGGTCTATATTACTGAGGAGGGGAGAATGGGGAGAAGGGGGGTCGAAGAGAGAGAGAACCGTGTGTGATAGAGAGAGTCGTGTAGAGTGTTTTCATGTCCCTACCTGTCAACCGTTTGGATCCCTCGCTCGGAGCGACACGATCGATCAATGATCCTTACAGAGACCTGAATGTACCCTCTGGACCTTTGACAGGTACCACGAACAGTCAGCCACAGGAAGATGGCAGGACATTTTTGAGCTTTACTGCCAAAGACACAGTTGTGCCCGATCCAAACCCCTTGAAACGACGTTGGACCCGTACCAAACCAGTTAATGTAGACGAATTCAAAACAGCATTTGAAGAAGAGCAACCATTACCGTCGTCCTCTCGCGCACTCGAAACACATAACCCATCCCGCCATCGTCGCCAACTCTCCGGGGCCGACTCGATTATTTCATTGTCATCGTCGGCTGCAGCTGTCCCTGTAGAATCAACGTGGGTACCGACCTATGACGAGTCATTCGATGATGTCGATTATTCAGACACGGCTCAATTAACGGCAAACGCTGCAACTCCGGCTAGAAGCCGTTCACCGCCACCACAACCTTATATACGTCGTAAATCATACCAACCAGCCCCCATAGAACCGGCGGAAGATTATATCAAACGGGAAACTGCACGCTCGCAGGAACAGCAGCGACAAAGCCTACGTAGAGTAACCACTCTCATTCGCCGTATGTCCAGGCGCGTCGTTAATCTCCAGAATACTGATACCTCCCCACATTCATCTACCATGATAACCTCAATGCTGCAGCAGAAGCAACAAAACGAAGAGACGACCAATGACACAACTCCAACCCCGAAGATACCAGGAGTAACACGGGAGCAAACCGATCTGTGGACGAGAGAGAGTCATCGACAAATACTTTTAGCTGGTAACAGCTGTGGTATCTTTGGGCCAGATAATATGTTTCGCAAAGCATTGGCGGCATTCCTTGGCTGGAAGTAAGTATGGTCATGCACTGTCTCATCGAAGTAACCCGTCTGCTACATTAGATGGACAGAAACATTGATTATGCTACTGATTGCTGCACATGGTATTGTACTATTGATTGTTGGATGGGGATCCAACGAGAAACCAGAGCCACCCTCCGCGTGGGGTCAGTCCTGGTATCAGTATGTTTTGCTTGGTATTTTCAGTTGTTATACGTAAGTTTCTATGCGACTGAATCCAATTTCATTCATGCAAATTTCATCTTCAGATTTATCATGCTTAGCCGTATGATCGTCTATGGTATCATCATTAGTCCCAAAGATGAACAGAGGCAATTTCCCTTGGCCTTTTTGCGACATAGCTGGAACCGAGTAGATTTTATTGCTATCATGTCTTTCTGGATCCATTTTGCACTGCTTTGCACCAATCAAGTCATTATTGGCGAAACAAGGCGCATCTTGGTGTTCAAAATGATGTCTTCTATTATCTTGTTGCGTTTGCTAAATATCACAAATGGTAACAAGGTCATCCTAGACAGTTTGAAGAAAGCTGGTCCTCTTCTTGTCAATGTTGTCTTCTTTGTCCTCTTCTTTTTTATCATTTTTGGGTATGTCTTATTTCCTGTGTGAGATATCCCCCTTTAATGAAATCCGTAGCATTATTGGTGTACAGTCGTTCAAAGGCTCATTTCTACGGCGTTGCGTCTGGAAAGGTAGGCTCGTGTCTGAACGAACTGTATGCAAAGCTGACTGCCTTCATGGGACTAGATCCTTCCAACCCAGATAACGTTGAAGTGCTTCAGCAGTACTGTGGAGGATATATCAATCCAGACACAGGGAAAGTTGAGCCATTTCTTTTGAAGGATGGAGGTCAGGGTTTATGGTCTAAAGGGTTTATCTGTCCAGCTGGATTGGTGTGTCAGGTGAGGAAAAAGAGAGAGAAGGAAGTCTTAACGTACTTATTGACAAGGCCGGATAACTAGGAAACAGAGAACCCATTTGGAAATACCATCAGTTTCGACAATATCTTTGCATCCTTGCTCGTCGTGATGATTATTGCTGGCGGTAAGACGTTAAGCTACAGAAATCGGAACTGAACCTTCTGTGCAGATCAAACGTGGACGGATAGGATGTATGACATGATGGATGCCGAGTACTTTGTTGCCTGCTTGTACTTTATTATCATTGTTATCGTGTTGAATTTCTGGTTAATCAATCTATTCGTGGCGGTCATCAATGAGATGTTTGCCAAGGTACGCGAAGATTCCCAGCATTCGGCATTCACAACCGCGACGTATGTTGTCCAATTTTTTATTTCTACCGTGTTCATCTTGTTAATAGCGCAAATCCTGTATTGGCTGATGCAGACGAGGGTGGATGGTCTTTCGGAGACCATAATGCCGGCAAGCCTGTACTAAAGAAATCATGTCTGGCTGGTTTCGTCATGCTAACGCGCCCCTTTTGGATTTTTTTGGTCGCTGCCAATCTCGCGGTGATGGCATCTAAAACGAATGATATGTCATTCGAGCAGTTGCTTCTATTAGGTAAGAGGAAAAGATGCTGGATAACTTATCTAACCCCTTTGGTTGCCAAAAGACGACATAGAATTTGCTTTTACCATTGCATTTATGGTAGAGATTATATTGAGAATACTCGCTCAGCGAAATCAGATACGCAAATTCTTCCTGGACAAGATGAATCGGACAGATTTTGTATTAGCTGTTGTTACATGTATTATTTGGATCCCTCCGATCCATAACAACAGGTACGCGTATGCCTGGCTTACGGGGTTCCAGGTGATGCGGTTCTACCGCATCGTGGTAGCAATTCCGCGGCTGCGGTCATTGATGGTACCAAAAATTGTTTATTTGTATGTCATGCATAACTTTAGCCATAGTCTCGGGTCCTGGGTAGTGTCCATGGTTTGATCAACCTGATGTTTTTTATCGTTATAGCTACGTTACTATGCGCTATCATTGTAAGCATGCTGTCCATGACGAATTATTTTCCTTACTTTTATTTAGGCATTTCAACTCTTCGAAGGTGTACTGAACGACAGCGACGAGGAAATGAGATTTTTCTCCGTTTACAACTCCTTTGCTGCGTTGTACCAAGTAAAGAGAAGAAAAAAAGTGAGGTTATTTATTCAAACCTTAACCTTGATATAGTTATTTTCAGGTGAAGATTGGACCACTGTACTTTATGCTGCCATGGAGGCAGGTGTCCCTTCAGGAAACAGTGCTGTCCATGCCCTATTCCTCGTCCTATGGTTTGCGTTTTCGAACTGTACGTTATATTGATTTAACAGAGGAGAAGCTTACTAAATCTATTTCTACCTTTTAGTTATCATGGTGAACATGTTTATTGCTGTTCTCATGGAGAATTTCGAGACAGCCGAGGAAGAAAAACGTCAGCGCCAGGTGCAACAGCACGTGGAAAAGACAGAAACAGCTTTTGTAGAGGACGACACAACCATCAGTCGGTGGAACGTATATCGTTACTTTAAACCACACCCCAAAGGCTTGGACGTGAAAAATATACCGACAAACCTTGTTTTATTGGTACAGAAAAACACGGTACGAGAATTCATGAATGATGCTACGATCGATCATAATTACATGGCTCGGAAAAAGGTAATGTGTACTGATACAGCAACGTCAAACATTAACATCAAGAAATCGGTTTAGTTAATGGACAAGCAGAATCAAGCAAAAAATCAACCTGACCAACGACGACTAGGAAAACTCCGCCGGTTTTTGAGCACGCTTTTGTCTTCGGCACCTAACAGCTATGTAAACGGCTCACTCACCAGTAATCCACGCAAGAGTATGAACATGGATAGTCTTGGTGCCTTTGAGCATTATGAAACATTTTATGATGCGAACAAAGCGAGGGATGCGAATGAACCGAGGTCACTTCGATTTCTATTGAACCCGAGTCTACGGGATACAGTTGCGTCGCGTACGGCGGAGGCTGTGCGACATGATATTGAAGAGCGAAAAGCACTTCAGCAAGAATTTATCACAGCCCACCCTTCCTATGACAAATCTCTGTATATATTCTCTCCACGCAACCGGATCAGACGCTGGTGCCAGCTCTTGGTACCACCAAGTCGCGGTGAACGCACATTTGGCACACCTCCTTCCCGTATAGGCTGCTTGCTATTCTCGGTGTTCATCGTTTGCTGTGTAATTGCAAATGTCGTCCTAACGATCTATAACTCGCCTGTCTATCAATTTGAGCATCGTGACAATCCTGAACGGCTCCGTGTTCTGGTCTATGTTGACTGGGTTTTCATGATTATCTTTTCTGTCGAATTTCTGATCAAGGTGATTGCGGACGGAATGCTGCTGACACCCAACGCCTACTTGTTAAACGGATGGAATATACTCGACCTGTTTGTGCTGATCTCGTTATATATGTCGAATTTTGGTCGATTTGCAGCTGCTACAGGACTTGAGCGTGCTTTTCGTGCTTTTAAAGCACTTCGAGCTCTCCGCTTGATCAATCTTCTCCGTCCAGCAAAGGATACGTTTACTGCTATCCTTGTCACCGGTCTCCCTCGCATGCTTGACGCCGGTCTTTTGGGCCTTTTCCTAATTATCCCGTTTGCCATCTATGGCCAGAATATCTTTATGGGTCTCTTTTACAAGTGCAATGACGAGGACGATAGCATTACCGGCAAAAGCATGTGTATTGGCGAAGGCATGATAGACATGCAGGAACCAATGCCAGATGGTGCCAGTATCTACAAGCCACGGGTTTGGGCAAATCCCTATGTTTACAGTTTTGATTCGTTTTTCAAATCGTTGCTTGTGCTCTTTGAAATTGCTAGCGGCGAGGGGTGGGTCGATGTCATGGAAACGAGTATGTCTCTTGGTGGCAAAGACCAAAGTCCACAGAAAGATGCTAGTCAACTATGGGGCATCTTTTTCATGGTGTACAACCTTGCAGGCTCCGTGTTTGTGATTTCCCTGTTTCTAGGCGTTGTGCTTGAGAATTTTGCCAAGCGCAATGGCACGGCGTACCTAACAGCAGATCAACGCCGATGGCTCGACCTCAAAAAGCTTCTGAGTCAGATGCGACCTGCTAAACGACCTAAACAGGTTCCCACCGGCCGTATTCGCAGGAAATGTTTTGACGTGGTTGTCGATAAGCGTGGAAGATTTTACAAATTCATGACGTGCGTTATTGTTTTGAACATTTTGCTGCTCTGCACTGATACCGGATACGACGACAAAATTGAAGGACTTACTTTGGCAAAAGGTAATTAAAGCGAATCTATTTGCATATTCTCATTGTTCTTAACGTTTTTTGGCAGGTTATCTTTATCTTTGTTTCATACTTATTTATTGGTTTGAGATTACTGTCAAAATCTTGGGTCTTGGCTGGAGTTCTTTTCGGCGTAATTTGTGGAATATCTACGACTTGATTGTTGTTCTAGGCAGTGCTATCACGGTCATTGCTACGTTAGGCTCCCACGTTCATCAAATCAACGTTGAATCGCAAAAGCTGTTCATGACTGCCCTCTGCTTCAAACTTGTTCAGCGTAGCGACAGTCTAAACCAACTGTTTACAACGATGGCGTAAGTTCTATTGTACGCATGCGGAAAATCTGATTGTTATTTTTAGAGCGTCCGCATATCAGATTGTTAACGTATTTGCCGTCTGGTTTGTGGTGATGACAACCTATGCGATTATGTTTATGGAGATTTTTGGTTTGACGAAGTATGGCACCCAGGCCACTACGGAACATGTTAATTTCCGGAGTTATGCAAACACAATGATATCGTTGGTGCGATATTCTACAGGGTGAGCTACAATTTGAAAGTGACACACAAAGCTTACACAAAGTTTAATAGCGAAGCGTGGAACACAGTGATGCATGACTTCACAGTAGAATATCCAAACTGTATCATGGCGGAGAACTTTTTGGACTCAGATTGCGGCTCACTTAGATGGGCATACTTCTTATTTCTAACTTTCAACATTATTTCGATGTATATCTTCACAGCTATTTTTGTGGCTGTGGTAGCGGACAACTTCTCCTACGTGTATCAAATTGCAGCCAACTTCTCGCTTGTGAACCGAGATGAGATCAGAAAATATCCTTTTTTTATTGTGGCACCACATGATGTCATATGATATTATTTGTTAATCCTTGACTTATTTTTCTTACATTCAAGAAGATCTGGGCTGAATATGACGCGGAACGTACCGGCTACATCGCACCCAAAGATTACGTATCCTTTTGGAGAGTAAGTTATTGCTTGGTTGCGTATTTTTCTGACCTTTCTTAGCAATTGGATGGCATGTTTAATGTTAGGATATACGATCGTGAATATTCATACAAAAGCTTGGCGACCCAATGCAGTTTAGGCGACACGAGCGGAGATACGACGGATGATCCGTACCGCATAAAAATCAATTTGTCGGTCTTAAATGACAAATTAGGCAGGTTAGACAAAACTGTCGTTTATAAAAGGAAACGTGATTTAGATATGCTATATTGGGTAAGACAGAATTCTTTCGTCGCGTGGGATGAGACTAACCCCAGAAATTGTTCTACTCAGGAAGCTGCCATGACGGAAGGCCCGAAAGGCATGTCATTTAATCAAATGTTATTAATGCTTGCACGCCAAAAACTTATTGTTCCCGAAAACGCTTTGTTGTAAGTATTTGTACTAAAACGTAACATTGTGATCTTATTATTTTAAAAAGGCTAGAGGAATTACTAGCAAACCGTGAGAAAGAAGAGGCTATTCAAACACTAATTAACATTGATCGAATTCGTGGTATGATTGAAACAATTGCGATGCGTAAAAAGTTTTTGCGACATATAGCATCCAAGAAATCAAATCATCCCAGACAATGTACGGTACCATGTCCAAATTATATACAAGATAAGCTCAATCTCTTTCTCTTTCACACACACATTTTTTTAGTACCATCGATTGTTGTCGACCATGACAATGTTTCACATTTACGAATTCGGACAGACGCAGTACCCGTCCCGCTTACAGATATGCCTGCCACTCCAATGACACCTCTCAGTGAATTTGGTTTATTTGACTTAGACGACATATCTCCGCGATCATCAAACTGCCCGTAAGCTTCCTAATCTTTCTTCCTTTCACACAGCGTGTATTGATAAGTACAATTCTGACAGGAGCCCGACTTCGGAGCATCCACCATCGAATCCGGAATTCGAGCTGGAAACTAATCGAAATCGTGCGGGGGAATCCTATGAGCTTTGGCATGATATGTTGCAGCAAGAAATAAAGTAACACAATGTAACAAGGTAGTCATGATAATGGCCAAACTGTACTATGTAGCCTACAACACCGTAGTTACCAGAGAGTCTGATTTGGCATAGTACAGGCTCATTAAATAATCAGAATAACGAATTCCAAGTAAATAACTGATTCAACCCCCTAACAGTGTAATGTAAAAAGCTTGATAGTGCTACACTGCAAAAAATTGGTTCCTGGCACATCTTCGCCATAACCTATGTGGCTTGTCGAACGCTTCTCCTGAAAGAATAACAAGTCACGGAGTTGCACCAAGAATGGTTGCCGGAACTGAAAAAAAAAAAAAAAAAAAGCTGAAGCTTTTTCCTCACCCTCACATGGCACCTTCAGCACGAAATCAACATAATCGAAACGACAGACGTTCAGGGAAACCTGCAGCAAATGGTCACCAAAACAATAAAAAGTTTGGAAAGAATGACAAAAAAGGTCCAAGAGATTATAAACAGCAAGACAAGGATCGCAAACGCGAAGGAAATAAACGAAATCATGACGATCGACCCCAAAAGCCAGCTATGAAAAAAGACACTGAGGAAGAGCAGAAGTTGCGTGAGCAGATCTTAGCTCTTGGTGGCACCAAGGGTGATGTTAAATTCCTGGAGAACATCGATTTGGAAGACAATGACCAACTCATTACATCGGCAGAGGATGAACAGGTGATGGTAAGGAAGACAACACGAAAATCGGTGACGATTAATAGCTATGTTTTTTATTGTAGAAATCGCTGCAGGCCGAATTGAAAAGTTTTGTAAAGAGCATTGGATTGACAGCTGATCAGTACGAAGATGCGGAAGACGAGGAGGAAGAGGAGGAAGACGAAGAGGAAGAAGAGGAGGAAGATGAAGAGGAGGAAGAGGAAGAGGAACAGGACGAAGCAGAGGAAGAGGAAGAACAGGAGGTTGCATTTGACGAACAATCGAAGCCGAAGAAGAGATCGAAGTTGGTAAAGATATCTAAACGGAAAACCTTGTCATGATGTACCAACCTTTTTGTAATTGTTAGCTCCTCGAGCCAACGCCGCGCTGGTACCAGATCCAGTTGAGTCCCATTTCGTCGAACGATGCGAAAAAGCTATCCAATGTGGAAACTTCCAGCAAGTACGCTTACGCACGCGACCTTCTGACGCAAGAAAATGAAAATGCTGAGAAGCATTCATCCTTGTCATCATCGGATCGTACCTTCATGTCCAACATCTTGACTTCCGGTACTTTGAACGATAAAATCTCAGCCCTTACGCTTTTGGTCCAAGAATCACCATTACATGGTATCAAGACGCTAGACACACTGATGGGCATGACGCAGAAGAAGGGCAGGAAAGAGGCTGTGATGGCAGTGGAAAGTTTGAAAGATCTTTTTGCAGGATCCGTATTACCTGATCGTAAATTGGTATACTTTTCCGATCAGCCATTGGGAGCAAAGGGTGTCAAAGACGAGCATCTATTATTGTGGATTTTCGAAGATCATTTGAAGCGAGTATATTTCGAATTTGTGCAACATATTGAGGTTTGTCATGGGGTCCAGCGGTATTTGTGTCTCATACAACAATCTTCTTTTTTTAGGCATTATCACATGACATGCTGATGCACGTACGCTACAGCATGGTCCGAACAATGCATAACCTGTTGTCAGAAAAACCAGAGCAGGAACAGAACTTGCTCAAGTTGCTTGTGAACAAACTGGGTGATGGAGAAAACAAAGTTGGTGCCAAAGCATCCCAATTATTGATTGAACTATTGGTGGCACATCCGGGAATGAAAATGTACGTCGTACGAGAGGTGGAACAGTTAATGTTGAGACCAAATGCGTCGGAACGTGCACAGTACTATGCCGTTATCACGCTCAATCAAACTATCTTGACGGGCAAAGATACTGCAGTGGCGAACAAGCTCATCGAGCTGTATTTCATATTCTTCAAACGTCTGCTAAAGGTCAGTGAGGAAGAAGAAAAAGCAGAGAGGGTGGCCGAAAAAGAAGACGCGGAGGAAGAAAAAGATTCGAAGAAAAAGAAGAAAAAGAACGTGGAACCAGTGGTTGAAGATCATCATTCAAAGACCATTGCTGCTGTTCTTACTGGTGTGAACCGTGCTTTCCACTTTTCCAATATCACAGAGGATGTGTAAGTTGTAACATGCAACAATCCGAATTATGTTTAACGTGGGACATCAGATTTAAGAAGCATTTGGAAGTCTTGTTTAAAATTACACATGCAGGAACGTTCAACACGGCTATCCAAGCTCTTTCGTTGGTGTTTGCAATCTCTCTTGAGAAGCAAACGGCGGCTGACCGTTTTTACCGAACGCTGTATGAATCGATGCTTGATCCCCGATTGATTACCAGCTCTAAACAGGCTATGTATCTCAACTTGCTGTACAAGGCAATCCGAGCCGATGCTGACCTGAAGCGTGTCAAAGCTTTTGTGAAGCGAATGATCCAAACTGCAGGCCACCACCAGCCGACGTTTATCTGCGGTCTTTTCTACATTCTCAGTCAGGTAAGCAGATATGCTATTGCTGACGGAGTGACATTAATTTATCACGCCAGCTTATGGAGGCAAACCCAGGTTTGCGTGCCATGCTGACGACACCAGAAGAAGATGACGAAGAAGAGCGATTTGTAGATGCTCCCGATGAGGACGACGAAGAAGCTGACAAGGAGAAGAACGAAGCTTCTCAGGCGGATGAAACAAAGAACGAAACACAGAGCTATGATGGCAGAAAGCGTGATCCTCGGTTTAGCAATGCCGACAAGAGCTGTCTGTGGGAACTGGTAAGGAATAATAAAGCAAACTTTAATGGCAAGTTACTGATAGCACACGTGTGTGCGTGTGGTTTTCTGTGTTATGATGACAGATACCATTTCGGGACCATTATCATCCTTCTGTGGCGAAATATGCCGAAAACCTGTTCAACGGTGAAATTATTCGCGATCAGCCTGATCTGCATCACCACACCCTGATGCATTTCTTAGACAGATTTGTTTACCGCAATCCGAAAAAGCAGAGCACAACGAAGGGTCAATCGATTATGCAACCTTTGGGCACGCGACGAGATGGAGGAGTGTCATTCACGCGTGGCGGAGGAGTGGATCCGAACAGTGTGCCACTGAACTCGGAAGCATTCTGGCGGAAGCAAGTGGAGAATGTACCAGTGGATGAGGTAACGTTGGCAAGCGGAGTTAATAGCTGGCTGACCCATGGTTTAGATCTTCTTCCACAAATACTTTAGTCAAAAGGCAGCAGGGACCCCCGATAAGTCAAAGAAAAAGCCCGACAATGATGACGAGGAAGATGAAGTCTGGCGAGCTATGATGTCTTCTATACCCGGTGGACTAGATGATGAGGATAATGAAGGACTTGATGACTTTGAGGAGGACGAGGAAGATGACGAAGAAATGCGTGCTCTTCTGATGGAGGATGATGACGAAGACGAGGATGGAGACGCAGAGGAAGCTGAATTTGGATCGGAGCTCGATGAAGAAGCAATGGATGACTTTGAATTCATGAACGCTTCAGACATGGAGGAGGAGCTTGTCGGCGGTGAGAACAAGAAACGAAAGGCCGACAATGACGAGGAAGACAGTAAAAAGGCCAAGAAGAGTAAGAAGCCACGATTACCGACATTTGCATCATACGAAGATTACGCGAGTCTTATTGACCAACAAGAGTAAAAAAAAAAAAAAAAAAAAAAAAAAAAAAAGGAAGTCTATTTCATTTTTGTTTCATTCAACGTAATAAAAAGCACATCCGATCAAAAACGAAAGACATATCCAATAAAGACGACGCTACGGCGGAGTATGGGTCGGATGAAACAATTAGCTAAACTGCCTATTGTCAACGAGTGGGTGGAAAAAAAAAAAACCATCATCGTAGAAAGCTTATTTTGACCTCCGCCGAGCCCTAAGAAAGTGTAACGTAGGACTTACTGAAATTCTGTTACGCTTTAGCAATCTTTTTCTTTTATTCGTAACGAAAAAGCTAGGAAGTTAAGAAGAGAGAATAAACTTCCACAAAAAAAGGCATAGCTCGGACTAGAAGCGGCAACACAAAAGTTGGGTTTCTGAGGGTTTGAGTATCCGACTCATACCTTCGTTACACGGTGTCACCTTCGAAAAGCGACTATCATATAAATTGACCTTCTCTTGACCTCTTCTATTTTTTTGCTCCCTCTCTTTTTCAATACTCACCTCGCTCATACCCTTCATCTCATTTCAACCCCTTACTCTTTTGCATTTATTTTCATCCTCATTTCCCCAAAAAAGAAAAACATATCTTCGCATCATCCCCAAAAAAAAGTAGTTACTACATTTCGTTCACCATGCCCGTTCCTATCGAATACAACCCTGTTCGTCGTATGAGCACTATCACTGTGCCAAAGCAAGATATCAGCTTTGAGTAAGTCTCTTTTAATGCAAAGAGCCATCCATTCTAAACCGTACGCTGTTAGCCCATATGATTTTCAACTTTGTCAGCCACAGACAGATGTCAAGGAAGCCTTTGAATCGCGCGAATTAGAAGCCTCCTTTTGCCGTGATTTTGCCTGCTGTGGTTTGGTGCTTCAGGATCTTCATGATCTGTTGCAGCACTACGAAGAATGTCATGTCCGGTTTGAGGATGATGATGGCAGTTTCTACGATGAATCATCCGACGGTGGATACTGGTCTTCTTCACCCTCTTCACCCTCATCCTCTGCTCCTGGCAGCCCAATGATGATGTCTCAGGAAGCCAACATCAGTGCGCTCAAGAAGAAGGCTGCTGCCTATCTTTCCGATCTCTACAACGCCGGAACTACCAGTCCCTCAGCTGCGTTGTTGTCTGGCGAAGGTCTTCCCGAAGAAGAAGAGGAAGAAGAAGAAGAAGAGGAAGAGGAAAAGCAACCCACTGCCAAGAAGACCTCTCTCTCCTCTGTTGGCAAGAAGCGATCCTACAACCAGATGGCCAGTCCTCCCAGCGCTTTGGATCTTCTCACCCAGTCAGCAGTCAAGAAGCTGGCGCTGGCCGCCGCTGCTGCTACGACAACCGGATCCAACGGTAGCAACACCAATAACCATGGCGATATGTTGTCTACCGCATTGACAACCAACACCGCAAGCATTCTTACAGATGAAGACTTTTTGGCCCAAGCCGGTGCTCTCTTGGCTTCTGCTAATACTAACTCCAACGTTGACAAGCCTTACAAGTGCCCTGTTGCTGGCTGTGACAAAGCCTACAAGAACCCCAACGGTCTGAAATACCATAACCAGCATGGCCATTGTAACCTTGTCTCTGATGAAAGCGAGACCATTGCCTCCAAGCCTTACCAATGCACCATTGGCGACTGTGGTAAGCGCTACAAGAATCTCAACGGTCTCAAGTACCACATCGAACATTCCCACATGGCCGCTCTAAATCACACTTTGGCCACTTTTGGTTCCTCACTTTTCCAAGATAACACCTCTCCCCTCATCCAAGAGGCTTCTCTCCCATCTCTCTTCTAAAAAAATTATAGCATATAGATATCTTATTTCTCCCTCCCCTTTTCTCATCAACCATCCGAAACTTCCAAGTTTAAAATTCTGTACATATTCTCTTCTTTTTCCTTGTTATAGAGGAATAGATAGTTTTAAAAAGTATTTTCTTCAATCTAAAAAAAAAAAGTTCTTTAGTCAGTTAGTAAATGTATGAATAATAAAAAAAAAAGTTGTATCTTTAATCCATTTGTTTTCTGATTGCGGTACGATCGCAAAACGGGAAGTAGAGGCGATCGATCGAAAAACGTGTCCAATCACCAATTGCAATGGTAATACCAAAAAGGTTATATAGTTACGTTACACGAACCCTGTCCACTAGACTTTTTTCAGGGATCTCAATAGAAATGAAAAACAAACTAGCACAATTGAACGCACTTTAAAATTACAAGCCAATCATTTGCCGGCACCTCATTCCTGGTAGCTTCGAATGAACCCTTTCGTCCGCAGGTGCAACAATTTTAGCCGGCATCATTTCTCGCTATGATAACAGCTATGGTAACCGGTAACACCTTCCCCAATGGTGTCTTGCAATAAATAGCTATTAGAAAGGATCTAGAAAGAACAATGACAGAATAGTAACAAACCCCAGCCCCCGGCGTCCCTGCATATCCCTTGACTCAGCATTAGTCTCAGACAAACAAGAATTTTATGGTCGGTGCGACACACCGGACAATTTCTATTCTCAATAACCACTCGGTCAATGTTGTCTTCATGGTCGAAAGCACCGAGATATGCCAAATTTAGCTTCGATCCTGCTTTCCTAATGCATCAAAGGTACGTAAAAAAAATATGGCATGGTTTTTAATCACCAGATACTTTTTTTTTGAATTTCTGGCGGCAGTACTTACTATGTTGTGCGCCGAGCTGCACCTTCTACGTCGAACAATTAAACGATAGAGTAAGGTGTTACAAGTTGCTAAAACTGTCGCAGAACAAGAACAGTCCTTTCATTTTAGCACCGCTGATTTATCCAGAGAGCGTTTCAAGTCTATTGTAAGCCACTGAATGCAATAGCGGCCGTCAATTGCCCTAATTGCTCTATCCATCTAACTATAGAATTCATGATCCTCGGCTATCCATACTGGCCAAATATTGCAGCGTCTTAGTCTACGCTGAAACCGCTTTCCTGGGAGTTTCCATTGCAAGTGCTACACTATCCAAAAACGGTATTAACATTCTTAAGCTTAAACTCTTTTAGAAAGACTGATATAAATACGAGTATCTTTAAAATACATGATAAAGGATACATGTCGATGGTGAGCTGGTTTTTGGACTTTTTAGTCTGGGAAGATATCCAAAGCAGGAGTGAGCCTACTTCTTCTAACAATAGATTTTTCTTGATACTGATTGAACAATACAGTAAGAGCCCCATGATTAGTTTATACGCACATACACCATTGTTGACGGTTCTAGACTATTTGAAGCGCTAGACTATTTTGCGTATTCCGTCTGGACCAACCTTCACAGCCCAGTTCGAACACTTAGGTACTGGAATAGCGGCAGTACTTTATCGATGGAGGAGGTGCGCTTACGACTTGTGAGAGGTAATAGACGCCTTTCTATAGAGACCTTACATTGTAACCATAGTTTTGTTGGTTTTTCCTTTGTCCAGACTCAACCTATTTGAGATCGTACTGATCTCCTTGTTTTGATTGAGAACGTTACTATGTCCTATTCTTCTACTGTCTATCTTAAACGGCGGCACCAGAAGTTATGACTCATTTGCTAGCTTAATTGGGAGAACGCTTATCTAAAGCTTATCTTGCGCCCATTTCTTTGACTACAGCAAGTGGATCCATAACTGACCGAGATTTATTAAGCACAGAGTTGGTTTCCTCCATGTGCAATTTCCATTCACAATGTGAACCGCGATTAGCCTTTCATCGGAGTCACCCATTACCAATTACCTACACAATGGTCCAGATCTACCTCCCCTAGCATTCAATTATATTTGGTGACAATATCAATAATTAGATAAAGAAAGCAGAACGTTTTCAAAACAAGAATATACTGCGCAGCAACTTCTCTGATCAATAGGGGTCCTTCAGCAAAGTGGTGCCGACAAGGTCTGAAAAAAGAATCACTTCTATTGTAAACGTACTGCCTTCTATCTAATAATGATATTTGATTGTTGAACCCGTGCAACCCAATGCTATGCAAAAAGTATCGTAAGGAAGTACTTTCCTGGCTTCATTACACTGTCAGGGATGCGGGGTTTTAAACATGAATGGTTTTGTTGAGCACTGTGTACCCTGCCTTGCACAAAAATAGCCCAAAAAGAAATGGCAAGAATTCGAATTCTGCGAACAACTCCTCAACTCAATTTATCAGTTGTTGATACTCGTTTTATCCATAGAATATACCTATTATCCGGGGCTATTAATTAGTGTCTCTCGCTGTTCTATCTAGGCGCTAGGGAAAGGCTGTACTGGCTCTAAACGAAGCCATTATTTACTCATAGACGAGTTCTAGACTATTTTCGTCGGAGGACTTTCGGGTAAACTTCTTTTTCATATGATAGGACAACACGAACTTCCACAGCTGCAATTTTTGCGTTATCCTGTGGCTACTTCCCAGATGTGTAAAAAACCTAGTCTTCTGCACTTCCTGTTTTATGCTTAGGAGCAAGAATTACTATTTCTATAAAGTACATACATTTTTAAGCGAATAATTGGTTCATAACATATGTGGTAGTACGTCGATCCATCTGATTTGTCGCTTTGGAACAGCAATGAATTCCTGTAGAATTGTCTAGGTCCGACGTTTTTGATGCCGAATGGTGATACAACTCAGTCACCGATATCTCGTCCGTGGTTGGAAAGCGTAGTTTAGGAGCAAATGAATCAGAGGAAAAATAGTGATACGCCGTCTCTAAATGAATACCCAGACGGGGCAAGTGATGGTGGCGATAAGGAATGTATAGTACGTAGGCATATCGGCTCTGCCTCCACAATATCGTACGTTCAGTACAAGAGCAATAAACTCAGCATAAACAATTTAAACAATGTAGTTTGATATATAAAAAAAAGCACTATGTTTCCTAAAAGAGGACACTTTGGTCACTCTATCAGATCTAGAAACATGCTATCGTTCTACATCTTTTTTCTTCCTGAAAGTACTGTCGTCTATCAGAAAATAATATGACATGGCTTATCACAACACGGCTGAATTTTTGGAAGAAGTGTATACGTCTATGTTAATAGAAGATATCTATTTTTATGCGTCTTTCGGTAAATGAAAAAGAGAAACATGGAAAGACACTGCTTGTTCGTAATTAGTATAATTAATCCAATTAGTTTATCGTTCGGGCAGGAACGAATAGACGACTGGGAGCACAAAGATCACCGACAAAATCAAAGACAAGTGTCGACGTAGTTATCCCTAGCAATATATTTACTGCTAATCTTATAACATGACTTTCTTTATTTCAAATCATGAATGTTAATCGCAGGGAGGAAGTATTGCTAGATTGCTTTCCTAGATACGCTTATGGCAATTAAAGAAGGTTTTGTGCAACCTTATTCATCCACGCCTTGACATTCTGACACGAACAGCTCCGACAGGCATCGGGAGGCTAAAACAATTGGTAGAAAAGTGTCTCCGCACTATTCATTTCTCTATATGTACGAAAACTTCACTTTCCTTGATGCTCTTTGAAATGGAAAATGTCGCTGTGGATTATTAAAGCCTATTCAAATGGTAGCTTATACACCAAGTTAATTCTCGCATTATACGTACAGCCGAAGAAGAAAATGGACCTCATAATCGATGTAAGGCGGAGCTGAAGTTAGTTAACGAAACGATATATCTTTGGAATTGTGACTCTGATATGCACTCGCGAAAGCCACGTGCGACTATAGTAGTAAACCGTGTGTCGCAAAAATGACAAAAAAGCGGCAAGCTCTATGCTGGTTTTTTTTTTTTTTTTACTCAACCAAACCAGTACCCTTTACAGGCTATTGATAAAGCACATACTAAATTCATTATACAGGTTATATCTATCCTTGTCCTCCATTTCACCAATAGGAACAATAGGTCCGGGAAGTACGGGATTACGGGATGTTCCCAATCCCGTTCTTCCAACGTACAGTCTTTCCAAACCGTTGATATTTGCATTTTGTATATTACTACTGAATCGGGAGATAGCAAACATATTGCTCCGCTGTTTGTATAGCTGTTGCCATCAATAGAAAGTAGCTGGTATTTTTGTGTAGCCTAGTTGCACAATGAATCGGAGTCGTGGGAAAGTTGTGAACTTCTGTTGCTATATTCCCTGTGCCAATGACAGCCCGACACATTCAAGAAAGTATGCAGTAGAGGTAGTGGACTATAAATTTCCTAACTTCCTACTACGATGGTGTAACTGGAAACAGGTCCATCTAATAAGACACATGGATAAAAAATGTTTGCTGGAAACAGAATCTAGAATGTTCTTCACCAAAGGTTAAAGAATCACCGATCTGCTTATAAGGTCCTGTCTGGATATGAGTAACGAAGTATAGGAGATCATAACAATCTGCGGCGACTATTTACAAATTTTATGGTTACTCAACATCAGCCGTTAACAAATGCGAAGGGTAAGTTTCTGAGGCTCAATTTGGAGATATGTTTCTTGAAAAGAATACCTCTAGATTGCGAAATACAACAGAGCAGTGCTCGATTTACTAGTCTGGAATAGTTGCGTATTGTGAAGTTATTTAGACAAAGAGAATTTCGTTGAGCACTCCCCTCAGGCACTCCTTCCTTTTATACTAAGCGTTCGAATGAAAGCTTTTCGGAAGAAGTAAGCATAAACCTTGTTTAAGACCTTCTTGAGATAATTGTCTACTCAGTATGATGAATTGGTCTGATGTAATCATGATTGTACTGCACAGCGCTGTTAACGTATCTGCACTACCTGTTTCGCGTCTACTTCATGACGTCTAGAGCTTTTGACTATTCAAACAGCTACAACCCTCGTGTATTTTGGTAGCAAATGCTCTCATAGTCAGGCATTCCCACCCTTTTACACTTTTGGCTTGTGTCTCATTATTGCAGATTGACAAAAGTGTTGGAGTGAGAGTGCTCGACGAAGTTCCCTTTGACAAAGTCGAATCCGGAGGAATTGTATTTTTTAAATCAAACGCTCCAATTTTTCTAGGATGATATGGACTGTACTCGACAATAGAAACCCAAATACAAGCTCTCGAAGGAAATAAGCACGTGGTTCTAAGTAATAAAACGTCATCTCTTGTCAAGCTAAAAGGCAAGACCCTAATTATTAGCAATACCAAAGCAAGAGAGATAGTGCGTATCTTGCAGTTTGCTGACAACAGGCGTATTCTCATGTCTTTAAATAATTGTTGAAAATTTAGTTTCAGAAGATAGTACCTCAGTAAAACACAATGTTGATAGTAGCTCAGTATCAGGCTATGCACAGACTAATGGTGACAAAAATGTGCGATAGCACTAGAAAACAACATTCGTCTCAGGCCTACTTCTACAAAGTTCTTATCTTGCGAGTCTCAGATGTCACTAAGTTCTAGTAGAACTGACATAGACCTTATAAAATACTTTTAATCTCCAGAGCTAAAAAAAATGGTACTCTTTGCTATGCTAGCAGCTCGTATGAAACCGCGGGATCTACATATGTCAGGAATCTCTGTGTTCATCTGTTCTTCATTGCGCTGAGAAATGCATAGTGATTTTCATATGAAGTAGCCAAAGATATTGAGTAACTTTTTGGGTTTCGAGCACAACAGAACCAGAAGTGTTAGATATTTTTCATAATGCCATAAGCGCATTTCCTCCCCACTTCTCCGACACCAATTGTTCCCTGCCATCTTTACTCTATATTTTTTTTCCCTTTTATTCCTAAACTATTTCTTATCTTTGCTTTATCTCTTTTGTTTTTTTTTATTTGGCTAAAGCGAACATCTAGGAATGGCACAGTGTTGGTAGGCGGACAAAATATTCAAACGTAGTGCTGAAAATCCGTTCTCCTATTGCGAACAATAAAGGCAGATATTGAAAGCACATTCATAAGATGTCTCAGTTGAAAGAATAAAATAGATTACAAGCGCATTAATACCACAATAAGTGATTATATACGGCAATTCAAGTAAATAGTGTCAAAAGCCACTTTGGTGAACGCTCGAAGCGAGAGCTCGTGAAAACGATTGGCATCTCTCTCAAGCAACTTTGACAAGTAATATATGTTCTCCGGAATCAATTACTAATCAATCAGCATTATCAAAGGTTGTTAACGGAAATAATTGAAACACTGAGAGGAAAACGTATATTCGAAATTCCCTATTGGATATTTCACCAGATAAGGTCGAGGTAGACTTGCATTTTCCAATATTATCTTTTTTATCAGCATAATGGAGGTAGAAAGACAACTAACGCAGACCTATTCCAGGTTCTCTTCTTAAATGAGAAAAGTATGAAGGATATCGGATTTTTTAGTTGCAAATAAAGGTACGAGATGCAGTAATCCCAACGATATGATCTATCAGCTTTAATAAATTCTAATAAAACTCTGTCTCCATATAAATTTTACTTATACTTTCAAATTTGCATGTAAATCATCCTGGAATATGCTTATCTCGCTGCACGATGTGGTCATTTTGATATTTGTCTTTGTTAGGCCATTCTATTCGGCTCTCGTTTCTAACTCAGCATGACTTTCTCACTCGGTTCTTCCAATTTCAATCTCAATTCCACTGTATAAATACGGGGAGGGCTGTGCATTTGCGCTTGATTCCTTATCTGACATGGCTTCCCTCTCCCCTGTCTGGAAAACATTACTTTTAAACCAACTGAAGGCCAACATCGCACAGCAAGGCCCTTCAGCGACGTATGCTTCCCTTGCCACTGTGCGAGCAAACAATACGCCGGCTAACCGGACCGTGGTAATGCGTGGTTTTGCTGGAGAGTCTCATGAAGAAGAAACGGGCTGGGAAAGTGATCTGCTTACTATCACATGTGACAAACGATCCGCTAAGCTGGAGGATCTCAAGAGTAACCCAGCTGTCGAGGTTTGCTGGTAAGTGTATGATTTTTGTGTTTTTCTTTTTCTTACAACAAATAAAGGTTTATGGGTGGCACAAAAGAACAGTTTCGACTTCGGGGTCGACTTCATCCTTTTGGTCAGGATATCGGACTTGATACTGTACTGAACAGTCATATTGCACAAAAGCCTCAGGCCAAAAAAATCGAGCAACAGGAGGAAGAAGATGAGAACTTGGCAGAGAAGTTGAGCCAAGCTAGTAAATCATTTTTGAAGCGGATTAAGTCTCGACTTCACCGACATAAGAAAAAAGACGGTGCAGGTGCGGCGGAGGAAGAAGAGGAGGAAGAAGGTTTTGATTGGGAGGCGGAGCGACTCCGGCAATGGCACGCGTTGGGTGATGAGCTCCGAGCTACGTTCAGTCCTGATGATGCAGTTGAGAAGGATGCGGAGCCAGTATCCGGTTTGGCGATTCACGCAACAGACGATAAGGGTTGGTTTGTTAACGATGATCCAAATTCCCAAGCTTTACTTGAGCGTGCCTATGAAAATTTCGTGGTGTTGTTCCTAGAAGTTGACGAAGTAGATCATTTAGTTCTGGAGACGGGTAAACGAACCTTGTACAAGGACCAACAGTGTATTCCTCTCAATGCCTAAATAGTGTCACAGGCACAGAAATAAAGTTTTCCTTTTTTCTTTCCTCTTCCCTTTTTTTTCTTTTACTTTTCTTATGGAAAGCGAACGAGCACCTACAAACTACGCTGGACGGATGCCGTTTCGTTGCATGAAACGAAAACCATCGGAACAACATCTCACTATAGAAACAACTGTATTTGATCCACTCCCAACCACTTTCCAACGGCATCATCCAAACGATGATTTAACCCGTTGTTCTTCGCCCTCCTCCTCTGGTAATGAATCCAGACCATCACTTCAACGTCAACGCAAAAGACAGCGACGAAACGAAGTATCACCTACAGATATTTTTGCACAAAATCTAAGTGATGCTGTGGATGCTGCGGCGGAGAATGGTACTTTTTGAAAAAGATGAATCAAATATTTATACTGTTACGCTATAGTCAACGAAGGGTTCATCTACCGAACAAATAGGAAATACTTACCTCCGCCCTATGCTCTGCGTCGTGCTGAACGATCTAAACGTATACAATACGGCTGGTGCCCCAGCGATGATCTAGACGACGATGAAAGTGCTCCACTGCTGTATCGCAAGCCCAACTTCTGGTTTGGCGTATGTATGCAACCAAAGAATCCTTCGTGGTGGTGGCGTCTTTTCTGTTGGATTGTTTTACTGCTTTTGGTCTTTTTCCTTGATGTATATCGCTTGATTTTACTTGCAGCAGAACCTTTAAGCGCTGTCCAAGCTTTACGCATCAATAATGTCCTGGGAACAGAGAAGCAGCTGATTTTTGACCTTCATGTCCAAGCAAGGTAATCACAAAAACAATAACATATCGCCACCTACCTTTTTTACTTTCTCCTTTCTATTACTCTTTCAGGAATAGTCACTGGTGGTCAGTACAAATCACACAGGCCACTATCAGCGTCTTTGCTTCCAGTCAATATGTTCCAACTTCCTATACAGCGCAAAATGTATCAACCTCTAAAACGCAAGGTTGGTGTCGTTTTCTTCGCTATTTTAAAAAAAATTTATGGCCAATAACGCAACACATCCGCTGACTTTCCATTCAGAGTTCCTAGGTACAGTGTATCAGCTACAGGAGCCACTTGTTTTCAAGTCCGCCGGCCTGATCTATTCAACCACAAGTGTTGGTGTAAGTCAGGTGCAACTTAATCAACCTGGAGCAACGCCTGAAGACCGAAGCGGAAACGAACGATGGTAACGTATGAAATGTGATGAAAATTTTCTGTATCAAACGTTCCCATATTGAACCTTTCCAGAAAGGTCGTTGTTAATCCGCTACCCTTACAAACTCACCATTCGAGGCATTTTGAAGTACCGATTACTGCCTTTGTCTTGGATGCAACTTCATGCTGCTCGCATGTGTGAGGTCGCTTTAGTCGACCCCGCTACAGGCCGCATTACTGATGTGCCTCTGCCCGAACAAGCAATCTGCGAAGAATCTACAGCCACTTTATAGAAGAAAAATATTGTTCTTGTCGCTACTATGCGGTTCCATTGCCCATACATGCTTTTCCCTTTTTTATTTTTATTTTTTTCAGGTAAACAAACCACCGCAAATACAGCGCCGTCCAATGCTTCGGTACCACGAAGCAAATGTCCCAGGATCCGATGCATCCGAAATCGGTAACGACGGTTGATAGCATCTACAGAACCCCAGTATTTCAGTTCATCTTGTCTTTCTTTCCTATTTTTTCTCGTTTTCTTAAATTTACCTGACACAGCGCCGCATTCTCTGAGTCGGTTGTATCCGGCGTTTGCAAATCACGTCGACCAGCTGTTCTTTATGTTGCTCTAGATAAATTGATGGCTGCGCACATTTGTCCTTGTACTTGGCGGTAATTATCTGTGCAGGTGCGATCGTACTTGGTGGTAGCTTTGATGACAAAAGGAATGCCCACCCGTTTGCTATCTCACAATGAATAAACTACGCAGTATCAAGTTGCAGCGGAGCTTACACATGTCTTCAGTTTGTCCCAGTTCGTCCAAGGCAAAGAGAAAAGAAAGCACATCCGCGAGCGCTACAGGCTCGTTTTGTAAAAGAGTGGACGCACAGCGTTGCAGCAACGGACGTGTTTCGGGGAGATGGGCGAGTTCATAAGAGGATGAGGTGACGAATTGGATGAATTGATGGATCATGATCAAGGTTTTCTGCAGTGCAACACGGGAGTCTTTGTGCACCACCAGTACTGCGTGGACCGGTCGTGCCGACAAATCGGTGAACCCTATATAGAAAATCAGAAATCAGGTAAAAACTTACCTAGTTTACCTGAGTTTTTCGGTCGTTTGCAATTAAATAGCATATTCCATTCTTTTAATAACCATCGCACCAAATCGAGGGTCCATGTGGTCAAAGATATCAAAGACCACAAACTATCTATATTCAGTCTTGTCAAAAATTTGGCTTGCTTTTTGTTTATTCTTACCTGGCTCGAAATCTAGAGAATGCTTACTATCCAAAGTTTTTGATTCTAAAGAAAGGAACGAAATGTTAATTCTTAATATGGATCCTGTTGAGGCAAATAATAGCTTACCCAGTACTTCTGTAATATCCAAATAATCGGATGTACAGCTTCCAACAAAACACTCTAGAATCACTGGTAGCTGAATCGCCTTCGTAAGATTAATGTACTGTATGCGTTTGTTTGGCAATCGTCTAAAGTTCCTTGTTAATGTTGGTCCCTCTAAAAGTTTGGTACGTACTTGTATGTTCCTAGCGCCAGTCCATAGGCCCGTCCAAACTGTGCCAAGTTCCAATCGTCCGGAGTTACATGAGACAATTTCGGTGTAGGCTTTGCCGGGAAGACGTTGACGTCGCCTTGCCCACAATAAATCTCATACGCCACCAGGGCTTCATTTACGATTTGTTCCGGAGTGTCTAATGTTGGCTTAGACATTTCATATCTAACGGTATGTGACATCCAACCTTTATGTTCTGGATACTGACCAAACCGAACAAGTTCGGAAATGATATCCAGCGTGTCTGTATTATTTAATAATCCAAGCTTCACCAGACGTTCGATTGTAGCAAAGGTATCTTCATAACAGTCTGAAAGATAGCTCAAAATACAACCGTATGGCAGACATACCTTTTGTTGCCTCATCATCTGTCACACGGGCTGTTCCAAAGTGGCCCGATGAATATATGTACAATACATGCGTTTCATTCGGTGAGAACACTGTGCCTGCGACAGCATCTTTTGCACCCAAATAGTTACAACTTTTGTACCAATTAGGAATACCATTTACCTAGGTGTCCATCGCCCATTTGGCGCGGTGAAATAACTTGCCAAAAATCTGGTGATATGGATCCATTAAGCGACTGCTCTTTGCAAAGTCCAGGATGTTCTCTACGAACGCAGCAATCATTCGATAACCTATTACAAAAGTGACTATCGCCCTTACCTTTCACGGTACTGCATATGGATGCTACCATCCGATAGGCCTAGAGTGATAGCGCTACCGTCACGAGTACATGCCAGGGATGTAATAAACCGTCTTGGTATGGAAAAACCGGATCTATATTTCAGCACCTTTGTTGAGAAGGTTAGTCACGAACCACTGATCTCTAGCCATAGCCTTTTCCCATCTTACCGATCTGCTGGTACGGATAAAGTCGTTTGTATCACTTTTAACGAGTATCTCCTGCGAAATAGTCTGAAGCTCCCACTGACCGAAAAAGGCAGTATAGTTTGAATCTAATGCAATTATCAGTTGATAAAAAAAAACATAATCGTGTAAATCACCTTTTTCAGACCCAAATCCAACAGCAACCTGAACATTATCTTTCTGTTGCATGACGAGTAGCTGGGTTACAGAGCTAGAGGGATCAAAGGCCGTTGAAGATGGTGGCATAGACAAGCGTATATTTGCTACGGCCTGGCAGGACACCGCTACAGAACGTACACATGAGCATGGGACAGAAACAATAAAGTACAAGGTCCTCTTTACCACATTGACTGGTTTTGGTAGGGAAATGAATAGTGATTTTGTAGAGATGAACTGACTTCGGTTGCGTAGATGCATAGTGTGTCGCAAGGTATATGCTTCCATCTGTGCACCCAAGCATCTGTAAGAGCTGCTTTCCCTTTCCTATTTGGTTTTAATACCTTCGCCAAATGTTGTCGCCGCATGAGATATCCTCCTCCAATCATTTAGTCCAGCCAAGACCATACCGAAGCACCCTACATCAGCGCGACTGACATCCCGCGCTGATTTTGGTAATGTAGTTCGGAAAGATGAAAAAATTGGACCATTGCGTTGATATTGCACATTGATCTCTCCATGTATAGTGATGGCGACGAATGCCAGATAGCCGTACGGGTTTCTCGGACCCAAAACTTTTTGACGCGTGAAGGTAGTAAGATCATCTGCAGCGTACTACTAGGACTTTTGTTGTCAGTTACCCATAAAATTTGCCCTTGCCCTGATTATATGAAAGAAATATATCTTACAAATCGATCAGCATTCAGCCACATGAGAGCTGCTACAGGTTGCTGCAGATCCACTTCAAAGGTTAGACTCCAACTGTCCACTGAACCCTAGAATAGACAGGTTATGGTGGTTGCTATCTTTGAATAGCGTCTTACATCCAAACTCCAAGCAGCTAGTTTGCCAGTCTCGTCTGCAGATAGCAAAGCTGTACCTCGTTGGTTCCATTTTAAATGCGTGATGGTATGTTGCTTATGATACTGTTCGGCCAAATGAATAGGCGCCTTGTGATATAAAGTTTTATTCAAGTCGCCAGTGTAAAGATCTCCTGTGATGGCACTGATCGCTGGTGGATTGGGTTTAGGTGGGACTGTCACGACGACGTTCTGTGAGGAGGTCGACAAGTATTCAGGAGCTTGACGACAGGTTAGGCTCGAAAAAACAAACGACAACGGATATCGTGCTGCATAATCTGGCGAAGATTCAATCCGTCGACGTTTGGTTGGCATTATTTCGACCATCGCTATTTCGAAAAAGGAAGGCGCGCACAACACACCCCAAGCTTGTTCGGACAGGAAGAAAGCAGTCCACTTCGACAGCTTGGCATGACAACCTCATTCACTTTCCGCCAGCCAATCGAGTTAGCTTGGCTTTGCCTGATTCGGAAGGAAAAAGTTGAACTTACTATTTATCTGCTCTGTTATTCTATCGAAAAAGGACAATATGAAAATTGGGCTAAATGTCACTATCGCATCAGTAACTATGAACCCCATGATCAAACGCATTTTATCGCAAATCGGCTGTGGAGCGGTTCAAACACGTAACGTCAATCGACATCACTAAGAACGCTTGTTTCAGCTTCGCTTTGCCCGTCCAAGACCCATAAATTTTGCAAAGAACAATGAAAAAATCATACGTTGTGAACCAGATTTGCTAAATATATATTTCATCTCGTCTTAGGGTTCCAATAGTTGACCAAAACTGTCGAAAATTGAATAAATGCATCATATGACCACTATGGAAAAAAAGATTCTCATAGGAAACTTTCAAGATTTGTCCAAGGTTCTATATAGAACTTCAAAGCTTTTAATACAGTCAAGGCAATTTACTGTAGCGGTAGTATGGTATTTAATGGTTAATGTTTCCGTTGGATCTCCTAAAGCGGAGATGGACATCGTAAACATATTTTAGTACTTTAGAAAATTGGTGGATAGCACTTAATGACATTTTGATTACTTTCTCATCAATTGTAATAAGAACATCTGATGAGATTGTTTCACGACGCTATAGCAACAGGATTGCGCCTACCTGATGTAAAAATGCGTCTGGATGTTAAGCATTGTTATACGAAGAAAAAGTGCTTGTTTTACATATATTGCGGGTAAATATCGGCCAGTTCTTGTAAAAAGGTGTATTTTTATGGCGATTATTATATACAATCTGTTCCAGTTCATTACTCATTAAAGGCTCATATAATACAGTTTTGAATATTAGACAATTGGAGAAAAATTTATTGTTTATTTCTCTAGATTATTATATATCGTTAATATTCATTAGAAGATTATGCTGATCATCGCTTCAGATTTATTCAGAATCTGTTGTTGCTATAACTCCAGCGAACACTTCATGAAAACGGCTATTTGCATTAGAATTGGACACCCCCGATGCTTCTGCATGAATGTCAGCTGACGAGTGCCTTGAGTAGATCTCGGCTGTGACAATAAAAGCGGTGACTTCGCTGCTATAGATGGGGCAGCCAGAATGCAGGTCGGCAACAGACCGCAACCGTTCAAGGGAGAACCGGAAATCTGTGTTCAATCGTGCTGCCAATTCATCATCCATTTCAGTGAATTGACCAAATGTGGCTTCCGACCTTGGATACAATGACTCTTTAAGTATCGTGGTAACAGGAGAGTCGTTGATGGCAGATATTGGAACACTCTACTCTTCTGACTCATGAAATGTTATCCTACATTGCGTCATGGCGCTGATGTTGCTTCCTTCATTCTTGAAGTGCATGGCTGCTTGAAGACGTGTCATGTCACTTTTGTTGACCATTGCATACGTTTGCATTACACCATCGTTTAAGTTCAAGGATGTGTGTACAGGAGTACTGTGAATCAACTTGGCAGCATTGGCAGCCTGCTCTGTCGTCATGGTGGGCAATGCTCCCCTGCACCCTCATCGAAACGAAAATGGTTGCACGTTATAATTCGAAAGCTGATTGAGTTTTTTGTCCTGGATTTTTTTTTTTAGCACGGCACTTGTTTCGGTTGGCTCAAGACTTTATCCCCGGTATCCATGACCAAACAAAAAGCATTTTTTTTTGAAAATACAGTTTTAAATGTAAGAAACTCACACAACTTTGCCTACTATCAATAAAGACGATATGTTTTGCAGTAGATCTATTCTGTGATAGCTCAGAAGCAGCCAATGCATTCACTTAGTTTTTTCTGGCTGGAGTGTTTTAAGCTTTCCAGAACTAATGGTTGGACACTCCATGACGTCCCGGGAATATATCTGACCCGCCCTCAGTCTTACGCGACTACCTCCAGGAACAACTCATCGGCCACACCGGTCCCCAACATCTTTAAGACACTACCCACTTGACCCGTTTACGAAAACCTCGTTTCTCAAGACGCGTCCACTCTCGCCTGGAATCGTTCCATTAATTCGGACAGCCATGTTTTCCACCTTTGAGAGCTCTGCCGATCGGCGGAGTAGAAGACCTACTTTATGACCAATTCGGTAACATCATCGCGCTTTCGACTCGATACCATGCGATGGCGATCTTGTCGACATCCCAAACTAGAAACAGTCGGCCCTGGACAACGGGCTAGGCATCAGCAACCAAAGCACCACTCCCGTACCATCGGCCACCCTGGACCGAGACCTTATCAAAGTTAACTTCTACAACATTCCCGTCTGTCGCCCATAAGAGCTTATTGCCCCGACGCTGGCAGCTCCGTTCGGCAAAGTTGCTCAGTTTCGGGTTCACCTCTCACGCTGTAGTGTTTCGCAAAATGGCTACTACCTTGAAAAAGTACTCTAACTGCAAGTGTTGCGAAAACACCGACCTTTGTACTGTTGGGAACAGTGAATATAAGACGTATCTTATGTGTCGCGATAGATAAACGCCGAGAGAACTACCCCCGACAGTGAACAGATATTTGTGGATGAACTTGCTGACATGTACCGAGTTACTTCTGAGGACACAATTGCTGTTGGTCGCACCTTTTCATGTTATATCTTTTTGTAGCATTCTCTATCTCCAGAAAGAGACATTCCAAAAAAAAAAAAAAGTGACAGCAGTGGAGCAATGTGATGGATTTGGTACTACAGTCGCACACAAAAAGTTCTCGTCGTGGCGATCCTCAAACTCCGAACGCTGAAATTCATCAAAGCATTCCCTAAGCGGAGGGTGGTCGTCGAGATCCACAGTGTTTCCTGTTACTTCGTCATGCAAGCGGAAAACACTATAACCAACATTCGCGGGGGTGTAATCTGGCTTCATCGTGCAGGAAAATCCCCGTAATTCTTTTATGCATATTGTTTTCACCAGGAGACTTTGGAAGCAGCTGGAATAAACATTCATAAGAATATCGCTATACACTATATTCGCAGTTTCGGCTTCAGTTCTTATTCTCCAGCTTCGAAGCTTTCTTTGAAAGGCGTTCAGAAGAAGAAAAGATTGGTATTGGCCACAGCACGAAAGGATTGGACCATAGATATATGGAAGAAGATCGTTTGGTCACAAGAATCGCGATATACAATTATTGGTAACGATGGTGATCTACGTGTTTTACGTATGGAGGGTGAAAGATATCAGCAGCGACATATCTTACTGACATCGAAATAGGGAAGTGATTCGGTAATAGTCTGAAACTGCTTCTGGGGAGGTGGATTCAGCCCACTTGTGATTTTAAATGGCTCCGTAAATCAGGTTACTTACGTGAATTGCCTTCCCAATAATTTTCTTTTTTGATACAAGGCACTTTCTGAGGAGTAAGAAGGCCCGTTTGTATTCCAAGAAGATGGTGCCAGTCTCCATACAGCTTCCTATACAATGTGGTGGAAGAACCGTTGGAAACTGTAAGGCTTTGACTGCTGGCCCCTTAGAGCCCAGATCTTTATCTTATTGGGCACTTATGGTACGCTCTTGAGAGGCGTATTGCACACAGGAGGACCCATATTCATAATTGCGAGCAACTTCTTGTTCCCTGTGTTTGTGTTTTACTCCTAAACGGCTACATTTGTAAGCTCGTAAACGGTCGCATTCAGCCATATAACTGGGCATTTGGTAGAGCATTGTCTCTTTTACCAGCTGCGCACACAGCAAGTTTGTCAAGTTACGTAGTAGGAATAGACTATAATGGGCTATATTTTTTATCAAATACAAAAGACCAAATCAAACTATGTAAGATAAACTACTGAGCTAATAGCTTCTCTTTCAACATTTATGCTTTCAATGCCTTGAAAAGAAAATCAAAATCAAATCAGACGTGATGCTCTTCAAATATCAAGTCACAGGGCGGAGAGAACAAAGTCCTATTCAACTGAGACCACCAAACCTCTCTTACTTCATTTAATTCGATTATGTCTGATCGCAGGGCAAAATTGCAGGCGCTTGCTGCGAAGAGAAGAAATACAGAAGATCGAGAAGAACCGCAGGCAAAGAAAAGATCAAAGCCTGCGCCAGAAAGGTACAGGAAACTCTGCAAGATCGACATGCTGAATATAATTCGATAGTTCCAGGAAAGCAACAAATCGTCAAAAGTACAAAAAAGACGATGGATTTTTAGTGGATGATGAAGAAGAGGAAGAAGTAGAAGAAGAAAGCGCGTCTGAAGAAGGTAAAATGCTGTTGTTTTTAGGGCAACGGATAAGAACTTTCATCCACATAAAAAGAAGAACAAGCTAGCTCGTCTAATGAGGAAGATCGCAAGAAGAAATCCAAACGTGGAAAGGTAGTCAAGAAGAATAAAAAGCCATCCAAACGTAGCGACAATGAAGCTGCATCTGATGACGATAAAAGCGATATATCAGGTAATGATTGCAATGCATTTCACCGTAATGAAACAATGGCTTGACGCATCATATGCCCGACTTAGAGGACGAATTGGAGGCATTGGATACATCAGTGATTATTGAAGGGGCACGAAGGACACGTGGCAAGAAGATTGACTACACACAGTTTGGTGCAGATCCTGAGGATGAAGATTGATTGTTTGGAGGACACAATTTCTGCTGTATCAAAATTTGATACGCCGCATCAGCTTGATTAGGTTTTTCGTCTGACAAAACCAACCAATAAATAATTAGCTGACCAATAGTTCCCAAGCGCTCTATACAGTACTTTGAGAGTATTGGGAGGGTACTCTCACATCATCGACTTGATAACAATATGGTCCTTTTTCTAAGACCATGTAACGATAGTGTCATATTAAGCTTGTTACCTAAGCCATTAGAGCTGTTGCTAAGAAACATGGTTATGATCAATGCATACGGGCCATATAAAGTTAGCTATCTTTGCGCAGAAGAAACCATCCTGATTCACTAAATAATTTACCGTCTGTATTGCGGCTCTCTTATCGAAGAATCTAACGGATTTTTCACAGTAACTTTGGGCATCAAGGATTAATCCTGTATTTCTGATGGTCGAATCAACGGCAAATTACTTTTATAATTCAGTACCTCATTGGTGTCTACTAACTTCTTAGTCTTTAATTCCTAAGTTTGAAGTAGAGCATATCGCACCAGTCATAAACCTCTCACTGGTATTTCTTTATATCGCGAATCTAATTGATGGAAAGGAATCGAAATGCACCAAACGAGGAACATAGATTGTGCCCAGGAAGCGTCATTATGGCAGAGCCTTGTTCGACTCTATAGTAGATATGAAATAAATCGTCGCTTATCGCGCCTAGGGAATTAAAACCAAGTAATATGCTGTATTGATTTTAGGGATCAGTCATGATAATGTAGATAGCAAGACGACGTTAGTATAGATTAAACCGCACGGAATGGTTGCCACGCGCGAGTGTTTTCAAGTTATGATCTAATCACTCTTACATAATAATATTGTCCTAAAATAACCAGAGTCCACATAAATCCATGTATATATGATTCTGAGATCTTATCATCATAGCAGCCATAATGCATGGTTGTAAATAGGTGTCACTGATGAAAAAGCGGCCTTTTATCTCATATTCTTAACATATCTATGAATCTGTGAATAAAGTGCTGGCGAAATCAAAATAACAAGACGAAGTACCGTTCAGGTGTCAATGTAGTGAAGTGTAGTACGATGTATAAATATATATGTCAAGATGACACCACTAAAATGATTATGATACTTATATATCGGTATATCTATGGCTCTTTTTCTTTTTCTTTTCCGTTTTCCTTTTCCTTTTCGTTTTCGTCCTTTCCCTCTGGAATAGTTAGCTTTTCTTCTAGCTCTTCTGCCAATGCGTTTAATTCATTCTCTTCCTGCTCTTCAGCCTCCTTTTCGGCTGCCCAGATTGCCTTCAATTTCTCGTGGCCCTTTTTATGCATCTCTTCCAGTTCGTCCTGATGAGAAAAATATTTTTTTTAAAAAAAAGGCACCACCTTGAATCTCAGCTTTACCTTCCATCCAAGTAATTCAGCAAGAGTGTCGACGCCAGCATCGCAATCATTCAACAACGCTACATCGCGCTTTTTCCCATACTTCCATTTAAAGTCAAAACCGACATGCGGTGAATGTTGCTACTCGGTTATTTTTAGCTACATTTTTTCGGTACGGTTGATATAGACGTACCACGCCAGCCAACTTGTTGTTTATCAATAATCGTGGCACATGATCTGCAACCTCGTCAATTAGGGATGCAAAGGGATGAACCGCCAAACTGGTTCCGAGAACAATTAGCAAGTCGGCTGACTCAAAATCCTAGAATACATTTAGAAGGGATAAGTAAATAGAACAAGTTACCTCCAGTCGGTCATAGAATCGTTCAGGTAAGGATTGGCCAAAAAACGTAATGTCTGGCTTGACCAATTCCTTGCATTTGACACACCGTGGGACCTCTGCGCGGAGCACCATATCCTTGATCTCTGTCGGATCAGCTATCGTATGACATGCAACACAGGAAGCTGTTGCAAAACTTCCATGTGCTTCAACTAACTTCTCCTCAGGGACACCTGCCAGTCGTTCGAGTGTATCGATATTCTGAGTAAAATTCCGCAGCAGCACACCCTTCTCATGAAGTAGTCGAACAAAATAGTGCGTTTTGGTTGGTAAAAACCGAGATGGATAAAGCTCCTTGGCTAATATGTAAAATGGTTCTGGATTTTCCTAGTTTTCGCTCTTATCAACCTGCCGTTTTTTGCTGTTCCTGTTACCATGAAATAGTCGATGTCAAAGATCGCCTCCGCATAAGGCAGATCGTACTTTTGAAGATTAGCGTACAGGCCAGTTTTTTCGCTGCGAAAATCAGGAATGCCAGCAGCTGTTGAAATTCCAGCACCAGACATAACGATTATACGCTTCACTGTGCCATAGAGTGAGTTGCCCATTCATACTGGTGACTGATGGCAATTACCGTCATGTTCTTTAATGTATTCCGCAACAGCGTTCAATGTAGGTGCTTTCAACTTTAAGCGATTTTCTTTTTCGGATTGTTTTGCTCGTCGGTTAGACATTTGAGTGATCAATTTGCTTCGAATAAAGCACTGGCTGTACTTTTCGTCCCTAGAATACCGCCGCATTTGGACATCCACAGCGAAGCCACAAATGCCGCAAGGAAATTCTACGCATACACTTGAAACCACCAAAAATGTGCCCTTAATCACTGATGTATGCTCAGCGAAGTATATATAGCAGTTAATTGACCGACGTAAACGTTTTGACATATAAATGCCTTAAAAAAAGCATGAATTGCTTACCTGAGTTTTGCGTTGTATTTCCTACGATGATGCATACAAGTAGTCTAGAGAAAGCAGGTATTAACGTCGATGAGACAAAGCTAACAGGTTTGCCTGTAAAGGATAGTGCTGTGAATCCCAAAGATGCACAACAAAACACTTGCCGTACGATAATACAACAAGGGAATTTCATCGGGCACTCTCACTCCAATACTTTCGTCAAACCGCAATAATGAAACGTAAGCTAAAACCGTCCGAGGGTAGGAATGCCCAATTATGAGAGCGCTTGCTACATGGGAGTACGCAAGAGGTGTAATAATTTTAATAAACAAAGGCTCAATACGCCATGAAGTATATTCGAAAGAGTAGTAGTACATATATGCTGATGCATTGTATAATCATAATTACACCACACCAATTCATAACACTGAACTAACAGTTGTCTCAAGAATGTCTTGGAGTAGACTTATGCTCGTTCACTTCTTCTGAAAAACCTCACTCATATGCGCTTAATCTGAGGGGAAGGAGTGCCTGAGAGGAGTGCCCGACGAAATTCCCCAACTAAACCCAATAACATAGGCGCTACGCAGGTCCCCGTTCCCACGGGATTACGATAGTGTAAGACTTACAAACAATAATCCAAGCGACGCAAAATGTGCTGCAAAAAAAAAAAAACAGTAAATCTGATATTTTGCGCAGCTTGTCTTCCTTTTTTTTTCCCCACAGCCTTCTTCTCTTTTGCCTTACAACGAAAATTTGAGGGGCTTTTCTTTCCTTTCCCTTTCTTAGATCTGGCTATAGTGGACATACTTTATAATGAGGCACTCATTGGGTTGCTAATACGCTTCGTGACATTCACTCTTGGAAGAGCGCGAGAGCAATTTCCATCGTGCATGACTTTAAATTCCAGAAACAGCGAATAGTGTTTTATTACTCATTTATGGAGGACGTTTAGGTGAGATGGGCTGCACATGAGATTGTCCATCTCTGTTAAAAAGCACGTCGAGAAATTCTGAACTTGCAAAGCCCAGTACTAAAAAATTTTTTCATTTCCTTTTTGTTGGGGGGAGAGGAGACAGAGTAGTCTGAATCGAGTTAAACTAGCCTTTCGACTAGCCCTCATGTATTGCACTGCATAGCGTTTCCACCTGCAAACCGTTTCAATGATCTCAAACTCCAATCCATTCTTGCGCCGAAACGCCGTCATAGGATAAACGAAGTTCAAAACCGAAATCACTGGTAGCTTACATCCATTTTCATGGATTGTCCCGTAAGGACCTTGTGGCTTTTCTCAGACCTTCCCACGGGTTAAAAAAAAAACCTTTGCAGATTTTCGTGTGTTTGCCCGTAAACATAAGCTTGTCACCTCCCAAAAGAACAAACCCGGACCTGCGCGTATGCTCGTTTTATATTTTTTTTTTTGTGATACTCGTCACAGTGCATAGTCACGGAGTACCAAAAAAGAGTAGTCCAAGCGATGTCACAGTCAAGATGAACTTCAAAGACCAATCAATACAAGGGACTACATTCGCTGAGGTTTAATTGTCCAATAAATTAAAAAAAAACGACGCTGTGCAAACCCGAGGAGACGTGTGCATGCCGTTCGCATTTTTATTTCAAGAGTGTTTTCCATGCGTCCCATTCTTCCAATGTCGAAATAGGACGGTTGCTGGCGCTTTCTCTTACTAATGCTTGTACTTTTTTTCGATTTTCTAGAACAATTCTCTTGCACTGTAGAACAGTTCTAATCGTCTCGGAAAGAAACCCGAAATCCATCGTACTGCGCGGCAGAACGTTATAGGCAAAGATTCTCAGAATACTAAACGATCCATCAATAGATGATAAAGTAAAAAATTGTAAAGTGAAACCTATAGGCACAACTATCAGTAACAATTTGCTCTAGAGAGTAAGACATTGTTACCTGCGACAAAGATTCCTAGAACTTTAAATTTTCTACATTCTTTCGAATCATCGTTGTGCACTGAAACAGCCAAGTGATCCAATTGCTGACGCATACCAGTGACGAGCTGGTCCAATGTGTGCAAATGTCTGTCGGCAGAATATCCGTGTGTTCCCCCAACCACTTTGACCATAATAACATGAGGGTTCCCACTAAAGCAGGATAGCATATCGTCGTTGAACACGCAGTCCCACCCTGCCTCATCTTCTTTCGATGTAGCAGTATCTTTAACGCGATTTCTTGTCCTATACCATACGAAATAAGGAAACTTGTACAATATGATTGATCTCGAACCCATACCAGCAAGTCTGCAAATCCTCAACATCCCCAAAAATCCAGTCAAGGAGTGGTACAATGTATTTGATGATGAATATCCCTTGGTCCATGGATTGTTGTAAAGGTGCACGCCCTTCGAAGCCAGAACAACTTAAGTCCATTTTTCCTTTGTATGAGTATACTATGAGACGCGAAGCCAAAAAATCAATACTCACAAATGATCTAGGATTCGTCGAATTGTATTGTCTTCAAAGTCCATAGATGTAGGTATGTCATTGAGACTTCGCCGCAGTTCCATAACGTTATTCTACGGTACATAGAAGTAGTTCAGTTGAGCGTTTCACTTTTTTGAAGGATGGTTGTTTTCTTTACCGAAGAAATATGTGGAACCTTCTCAGGTGGTTCCAATGGAGGTAACTCCAGGATACCTTTCAGCTCTTTTACTTCGTCTTCTTTTAACTTGTCCACTATAGATTCTTGGACCCAACCATTCTTTTTATCGACGTCGGAAATGACCATGATTCCTCGAGAAGCCATACTATGGCACTAGTGAGAATCCATGTGCAATAGTTGATAGGAAATTCTTGCCATCTCAAAAACCTGTCCTCATGATCAGAAGCTTGTCCAAGTATACTTTTTAATTTAGAAATCCATGGTCTATCCTAAGCATCTGTTAAGAAACAGCTATAACCCTACATTGCCTACTTCGTCCAGTTTACACCTATTCAGCTCATCTGGGATTAAAACTGGTACAGAGTGCATGGGGACCAAATGGTCTTTAAGCCAATCCAGAGAGCTTCCATACTCCTCACAACAAGGACAGGCATAATTAACTGGGAGTGTTTTCTACCCAAATCCATGATGAGGGTGTTTGAACGAAGAAAAAGAGTTTTTTCTTTACCTGGGGGTCACTGTCGACATAACAGAACCTAGCAGCCGCACATGCAGATGTTAATAGGCTTCTAAGAAAGCATGTGAGCACCTACTTTACGTATTCCGTTGCCTTTCTGCGTATATGTGATTTCCCGAGGACAATGTCTAATAACAAAGGATTTACAACTGTATTTTGGATAAGCAAAGCGTCGTACGATGCCTTAATGCAAGGTGTGTTCGTAATGTGTGCGCCCGCGCAAAATGTTTGTCGCAAATATGGCATACCGACTTGAGATAGATAATTCTTTTCGTCATGAAGGGTAAAAAGAAAAATAAGCCTATCTCACCGAAGTTTTATGCTTAAAAAACACAGTCAGGTTGCATGACAGTACGCTTTCGGATAAGAAATCCGGGGCACTGTTTTCTACCTGCTTCGAGAAGCTAATCTACGCTAAGCGGCACCTGGGATTCTCGGATTCCAAAGTCTAATTATGGTGGCACCAGCTAAATCCTTTTGAGGAAAGGTGTTGTTCTTAAGCTTCAGTAGAGGTGTCTCATAAGAAAACGCATAGGGCGGATCATATCTCCATGGCATCTATACCCCCAGTTGTTTTGAAATCACTACGCATTATTAACAAACTGTAAATACCCTAATAGTTCTAGGTCGAAGCTGGAAGCGAGCACGCGGAGCTTATCGAATCAGCTGATCTCGCAATGTTTGTCGAAATAGGGGAAGATCATGTGATTATTGTAGAGCCCGCTACAGGTGTGAAGCCAGAAACTTCAAGGAGGACAGCCAAGATATATTAAAGCGCAAAGTTTTTGAACAGCATGAAAAGCTATCATAGCAAACAACCTGCGTTTTTGCTTCTAATTTTATTTGATGATATGCATGATGCCCTCTAAAGTCCGTTTGCATGTTTGACCTATGTTAATTTCACGTAGATCATCACTGCGGGTAAACTATCTTGACCGTCTTAAATTGCTGATATTTTTATTCAAAACATAGAACTAATCTAAAAAAAAGGTTACAAAAGGGAGAAAATTAAAAAAGTGATCCATAGTGAATCTTATGCTCTTCATGAAGGAGTTGTGTATCGATTTGAACCGGAGAAACCCATCCGTCAGCCCATAGTCATCCAGTCTGAGGCCAATGTGAGGCGATCAAAACATTCCACTAAACTTCGTAACCGTTAAAGATACTTTGACATCGTACCAAACGTTGAAATACTGAAATGGCCGCTATATACCCTAGCCTGGTGAGTAAGTTCCCGTACTGGCAGATATTTTGTATTGGGCGGTGATATACAAAAGCGTGAGTGTAAGAGAGTGGCATGGCTATTTGCATACTTCTGTTATTACATCAAAGGCGATGCTGGAGCTCATACAACAGGCGCTGCTAAATCGCCTCGCATAGGTTGAACTGTGTGATAGTGCCTACCCTCCGTCGATTGCAACTTTAAGAGAGAAGAACGAATCTGATGAGTAAACAGACGAACCCGCAATACTTGCTAGCGGTTCTATCGGAAAATCTGCAGATTGAATGTATTCTAAGAGTTGCATTTGACAGACCGCATTACAGTGTTGCTGCAGACTAATTAAGTTGTGTGACCATACCATACCTCTTCCCCTTATGACTCTATAAGAAAAGCGCCGCGTTGATGTAGGAAGCCGATGCACATGCCTTCCCGTGTCGGAGACATTGGACCTTTACAAGAGCAAAGTTGTCCGAAATTAAGCTATTTGGGAAGACCTCAAGTGCATGCGCTTAAATCATCAGCAAATAAGGGATGTTTGAATTTTTTTTATAGTGTTAAGCCAATGCTATTGTTAACTCTTCTTGTATCTTGCTCTGCAAGATTGACAGCCAGACGCAAGCAAGCTGCGTGAGACGCTCCAAGTTTTCAACAATACCATCATTAGTATATCTGGTTGAGCTTGGTTAGGAGTGTCACTTATGATATGATGAGTAGAGTCACGCTCTCCTGAAATTAAACTTGGAATCTGCTTAAAAAATCAGAGAGACGGCACTTGATATATGTGCAGTTGGCCGAAGTTGACTTGTACATTTCAGTGTCGGATGCAGTAGGGTGAGCCATCAAGATTTCCATCATGTGTTTGTTCGTACGATAGAGTCTTATGCAAATAACGAGTAGCTTGGGAAAAACGTTGATACTAAACAAACGAGATAAACAATAGCATTTGGTACAGTGTAGTCGTCATCTATTTAGGACTTAATAGTAATTCCAGCTTTAGTGAAATATCGACGTAGTTTCTGGACGGCTTAGAATTTGCGTGGAATTCAACTGAATGTTGCACTGTAAAGGCGTCATTTACTTGGTAACGCAATGGGTAGGCTGTATACACAGTCTTTCCAGAGCGCGTAAACATGTTTCAAGATTGTGAAACGAGTACGTCCCAAAAGAATATTGTATTTACAGCAAAGAGAAACATGTTCCATTTTCTTTCGTTCTCCGGATCCATCCTTCTCAACATCTCCCCTAAGCATTTGATTCACCACATACGAGAGTATTATGTTTCTTGTCTGTATTTTACCATGAGTGACCTCTTTCCAACCCACGCCTGTCTACCCGCTTCCACCACGTCTACGGATGACATGTGCAGTGATGGACCCTTGATGAATAAGTAGGACGGTGTCCAATTACGGTAGGCGCACGTAATAATTATACTCGATAAACTTATATTCTCGTTAATGTTATACAGTTTGGTGTCCACCAATTTTGTTCGCTGTGAAACATAAAATATTCGTTAAATGTTTATTTTATACATTTCTCATCCACACATAATTTGGCAAATAGTTTATCGAGACTATGTATAATTTATTCTTGCGGTTTTATCTAGTAAATAATCTTGGATGTTTGTTTTTTTTTTGTCTTTCCTTTGCAAAATTTAGCTCCAGAAGTTTCTTGGTTATTAAATATTCAAGTTGCCCATCCAAAGGACTCTGCAAGTCTAACATACTGCGTACTTTCTGTAGAAGGGCCCTTTGTTCTATTATTGATTTAGCCACAAATGCTGGCAGCATCATGGTATCCTCCTCCTCCTCGTCCTCATCATCATCATCGTGATCGTCATCCCGTTTTTGTTCTCCAGATACAGTTTCTATCAGCTGATATGTAGAGAGTCTTTCTTGAAACGAGTTATCCTCATCATGTTCATGGATATCAACTGAATCTGTTGTTATTTCGGCCTCATGGATCTCTTGTAGACTTTCTGTAATCGAAGCCATTACTTCTTCTTCCTGTATCTCTGTGTCCTAGTCCCTAGATCAGTGGACATTAGGCCAGTGGTTCGAAAGCAGTTTTGGACTGCTGATCTCTTGAACGCATCCAGGCTGTTGTACAGTATTGTATAGCAGCTAGCTGATGAATTTTGTATACATCATTTCCTTCTCCTTTGATTGCAAATCTCAGAGATGCAACTTTGTATTGGATATCTCTGAAAAGAGAAATCAGCGCAGGTTTTTTTTCCCGGAACGTCTTAATTACCTATACTGGACTTTGAACGATCTAATAATACCTGCATCCAATGGTTGTAGTCTGGAAGTCGCGTTAGGAGGAAGCATGCAAATCTCAACGTTTTTCAGACCTGTGACCTGCTTATGAGATGGCGCATTGTCCAGAAGCAGCAAAATCTTCTTCCCTTTATGCTTCTTTTTGATTTCCACATCAAGCTTTCGCATCATCTCATGAAAAATGATGGAATCCATCCAGGCCTTTCTATTCCAGTAATGCTCGAATTCATGATCTTTTCCTAAATGAAGGCATGTTACAAAATCGTACTCAATATATGTATATATATATATAGCATACCGGAACGTTTTTCAAAGCATCTAGGTTTCTGGTGTTTTCCAATGAATACCAGTGGCAGTCTATGCGAGTAGTCGGTATTGGCAATCAATACAACAGTTAATCGACTTTTGGAATTTTTTAGGCCAGCAACAGGCTCCATGAAAATAGTTTTTGTAGGAACTTGACTGTAAAACAACCCAGCTTCGTCCAAATTGTACGCAAACGAAGGTGTATATTCCTCAATTTTCTTCTTTATCTCGCTGATTCTTGTTCGGATTGACTCATCATTAAGGTTGACGGACCCAGCCTCGTCATAGATATTGTGACAATGAAAACCTTGGCGCTTTTCAAACCTAGTGATCCATCCATCAGAGAAGCTGAAGTTTTCTGTATCCAGCTTTAGCTCTCTGGAAAGACGTAGAGCACAGTCTCTAAGAACTTGACGAGTTATCAGGATGATATTGACTGCAGCTTGATCAACCCATGCAGCCAAGGCCTTCTCCAGATCACGAAATGCAGCATTTCTTTGCCGCTTGGCTTGAAGCTTCTGCTCATCCATGCCCAAATATTCACTTTTCCTCTTCAGAATGAAGGAAATTGTTGCCTGTGTGGGAGTTTTGCTTAGGTTGAACATGTTATATGCCCACAAAGCCAAATCTTTCTGTGAGATCTTTGATTCTTGTGCCTTCTGACACATGGCCAACCGTTGGAAATTGGTGAGTTGAGTCTTGACATGTCGTTTTTTTGTATTGATGAAATTCAGATACTGTAGTGAGAATTCACCAAATCCTTTATTTATAGATTGGCTGCTTTTCGGATGAGCTCAGGTTATTATCACTGTCTAATCATTTCTATCTGCTGGTAATAGCCAATGGAGGAAAACTTTCAGATAGCTTCTGAAGCAGTTCATATTCTTTTTTTTTACCATGTCTATGTGATTTGCTCTGTTTCTAATCTGATCTTTCAGAACAGCTTTTATCAAAAAGATGATGTTTGATAAAACTGATCAGGAGCAGCTAACATAATACATATCCCCATGTCGGTCTTTCAACTCAGTTCTAATTATATTCTCTTATTGAGGTGTTCAGTCCACCAAAAGTATAACTATAACGCACGCCTACTGTAGAGTGTTCCATCTTAGAGAAGATCTCGTATGGTAGTTCCGCTCTTTGGCTTCTACATTTCTACTCCTCGAGTCTGAATTTTCGGGCAAACTCGTTATAGAGTGTTTCGAGTTGCTCTTCCGAAAGTGGGATAGTGGATATGGGAGAGGTTTCCACATGTTCAGAATCGTTCACAATACTTCCACGGTGTGCGGCTTAGAAATATCTGATGAGTATAGATCTTTTATTTCTTAGACGGAGAATAAAGCGCGGCTCAGGAAGCCATTACCAAATTAGAAGTCGGAGCGAAGTGCCATAGGCACGACTGACAATCATTTTTGGAAAAACTATAATTTGTGAGTAACGTATCCTCGTCGGAGTTATTAATGATCACGTCCGAACTTAAAGGCTTGGACACAATGGTTTCCATCATACAAATGCTATCATCCATATACTATATGAATTCTCATGATTATATAAAGAGTTAAATTGTCGCTGTGAGTAATGTCAATTTATATGGCTTTTTAATAGATAAAATAACGAGTTTCCACAGTTACCGTTGTATTAATGTAAATAAGCAATAGAAGGTACTCCTAGGGTTTACAAAGAGAGTGTTAGTATCTTGGAGGTTCTAAAAGTAAAGAAGTCCATGCAAACGCTGCACATTCTCATCTATTGCTCATTGAACCACAATTTGTAGTCAAGTTTAAAACTATCCACAGGCCGCTGCGGAGCTAGGCGGGACAGCTCTTTATTCGATCTTAACTTTAACTTGCTATTGGGTAGTTTGTAAAATCTATTTTTTTTTGGATCTTTATGTTATTCCGGTGGCATCAGAATGAATCAATCGTACCGTTGTATCTACTGAGTGAGCAGTTAATCAATCTGCCACAAAGCTCGAAAACGTGTGCAAATTTCTTAACCAGAGGAAATGAAAAAATTTGAAGTTTAGGTGTGGCTCATACCAGTGTGACACACACTGCAGCTTGTGGCAGCGATTTTCTCAGTGTGACGACCCTCCAACGGAGAGCATCGGAGAGTGCTGTGGATGGTTGATAGCTCTGCCCACCTGTCTGCGTCCTATCTACTTTCGCCTGTCTATTACAATATTGAAAGACCCAGACTATACTCTTGTTTTACTCTTTCTTTCTGATACTGTTGCATATTCTTATTGGTAGCGGGTTTTTATAATCTGTTGTGTAGAAGTTAATATAATTTGCTTATTTGATGAATCGAGGTAGCTGTGAGAAACGAACATAAAGTTTGTTCAAAAAAAATCCTTTAACGTGAGGATTTCTCGGTTTCTGGCAGCCGGATACCTTGCCCATAAATCTACCAGTAGTCTAGTTCTAACAAAGCTGTGCGGTCTCTCATTTCTATCTTTGTAGAGGACCGAGCTGAACACCGTTTGATCTTGAACAAACATTTTCCAATCAAAATCGAGCCTTAGATGTAATGAGACACTTAAGTTCACTGGTCCAATATTTAGCAACAGGCTTTGTAGGTTGTATACTTCATAGGTTGGAGGATTTCCATTGATAAGAGACGATCTACAAATCTCAGGATCATTTTCATCTTCGTTATCGGACAGCCAAAGATTATCCGCAGGGTTGATTATTATCTATCGTAAAATTTGCAAGCCGAAATACGAAGAACGTTCGAAGCATTTTGATTTATACGTTTTTCTAGAATCCATTCTCTGACTAATCATTCCAATAATGTGTTCCGCTGAACGGTTGCTATAACATCGAAGAGGTCCCAATTCTCGAAATACCGCAGGATGTTGCAGGAAGTGTTGCTTGGTTGTATGTTGGAGAACTGGTACGTTGTTATGAACACGAGAGTCATTCTGTAGTTGCTTTCTATGGTTATACCATATAATTTGGCGATTGAATTGTGCCATTGTACTGAATATTATACTATCGCTTACCTTCTCACGACATTGATATCTGACTCGTTTATAGAAGAGATCTTTTACAGGCTTGAATCAAACGCATGATTATACCTACCACTTGGATGTCACGTCCCTTTGCTTTAAGTTGTGCGTAGATAAGGGTAGGTATAATAAGCAACAGAGGACTATTCAATTAACTGAATGTGTGTCCTCTAGTCCCTTATATAATCTGAGGCTCTTTAGAAGAAACTCCAATGTTTTATCTATATCTTTAAATTTCCTATCAAATCTAGGCATTATGGTTAACAGGATATATTTTTCAAAGCGTGAGCTGTTGAAGCTCACGAGATGTTTTACATTGTTATCGGCAGTGCACTCTGTGATCCGATTATTACTCATCCAATGACTTGGCGTTGAGAAGGCGATGGAAAAAAAAAGATGCTCTTAAATTCTCGTCGGCTAGTCAACTGTGGACCTGCTGTCCTAAGTTGTACCCAAATAAGTACATCTCTTCAAAGCCGAAGAAAAACATATGAAACCACAAGTAACGTGAAAAAAGTTTTGTGCTCTTATTACTTCCTACGGTGTCAGTTGATGTATGTCTTTCTACATGGGAAAAGTCACCTGATCACCCTCAAAAAAACTTTGGTGGCCTCTTAGAGGTGGCAAAAAAATGCCTTCTGAACCGAAATACTTGCCGTAGCTTTCACAACGGCTCTAATATGTTGCATAGCAAAAACAAGACGCATACGATATCTATATGTAGAGTTACGTCCTTTATGTTTTGCAGCAGTGGCAAGGGTCTCAACTCAATAACTGACCACGGTACGTAGATGCAGAGCTTGTTTAGCTATAATTAAATAAAAAAAATAGATTGAAATCTGGGTGTGTAGCTATTAGCACTGTATCCGAACAACAACCAACAGATGGAACAAGTGTAAGCAGTCATTCTTTAGATTCAATACACATTATTAACTTTGTCAATAACATTTGTAGCGACAACGAAGTCTCGAATTCAGATGGAAATCCACAGCTGGAGCTCACACCAGAACAGTGAGAGCTCCTCGTTCGATGAGCAATAGAAGACGATAAAAAAAATAACTGTAACCTCTCGGGCATAAATAAAACAATTTAAAAATCAATACAAGTATGCAATACGTATGAACAACCAGAACTATAAGCGGTCTAGTAGATGCCGTATTCATCGCATGATTTACCGCACAGATAGCATAAAATAAACCACTCTGCTATCTTGAGCCACTGTGTTGTCTTGAAACACGTTGAATCAAACTATTGTGTAAACTCATATTATCCGACGCAAAAACTGCTACTTCCAACGCAGAAATGGTATGTATCCCCCAAAACGTTTAGCCAGCCATGCAAACACGCTAATGACTACACATAAACAAATAGAAAAATACTGTATTTACAAATTTCAAAGCCGTGACAGGCTCCATTGCACTACATCTAAAAGAAATAAAAGATGTTGCTCTTTCGCAACATTTTGGAATACCCTCAATTTTCGTAGCAGATCGGACTTGTTTTGGAGTGTCTTGTACTCGCAGCCGCACCGGTTGCATTGTTTCCTCAGATTCTCTTGCTTCACGCTTCGGCACCGGTGGCATATGACATCTTGCAACTGATAGGCCGACAGCCATCGTTGTACTTGCTCAATCATCCGTTCCTCAATTAGCTGTTTGTCATATTCTGCACCGCACGCAACACATTGCCATGGTCGCACCTTGTCGTCCAAGGGCATCAGTCGCTGATCGCGACAGAAATCGAGATCCGTCGAACCATTACAATAGCTACATATCACTTCGTTCAGTTTAAAGTACTCGCAAGGGTTCCGAAACTGTGCCTCGGCACTAAAATCGCTGATACCGCCAATGGTTTGCAACGCATTCCGTTTGAGCAAACGCACTTCATCTTCCACGTTTCTATCGAGACCTAGAACAGCACATACAAATTTCACATATTCAAATGCTGGGTTAGACATCTCCAGATGCGACCCAGCAAGCTGAGGAAATTTGAGTGTGGGATCTGATTGGGCAACAGCAGAGCGCTGTTTTCGCAAAATTACAGGTAACCAGCGCAATACAATGCGCATCACATCGTGTTTGATATAACTTCGCATGTGCTGTACTCTTGGGTTGGGCGCTGCATTTGCATCCTTTCGGAACTGACTACCAATATCGCGTGGATACGTCAATTTACATCGCTGGAGTTCTTGAATGTAAGATGCAACCGTTTTTCTGAACATATTCTGTACTGCCATTGGCAGATAGGCTTGTATATTCCACTGCGCCCGCACGACTGCACCTGCTCCTGATTCATCCTCTGGTTGAATGATCGCCGGTAAACCACCGTAATTTTGCTCGTCCATCCAGACAAGAGTATCCCAGTAATGACCCAACTCCAGACCAAGTACCTCAAAAAGTTGCTTGTTTTGAACCGACCGGTGTAGATATTCACAGAATGGAATGGCACTATCCACATTATCTTTGGCAGTGGCCACAATAATTCTGCGGAAATTGGCAAATACAATTTTCCCTCCAATCCTCCGCAATTCGGTTACCAGTTGCACAAACACTTTCTTCATCATACTATGGACTAAACCGTAGAGGCATGGGTCGTACATGTTTGAGCTTGCGCTTAGCAGCCAGCGATGCAGTGTTTCCAGCATCATATCTCCCAGCTTGTTACTTTTGAGGGCAGCTTCATGAAACCATTGTTGTACCATCTGTCGCAGGACAGTAAACGTCTTATTGGATATCATACCGTCTCCAAACATAGCTGTGTTGCTGATGCCTCTGTTGTATTCGTCCAACGTATGCTGCGCATTATCAAAGCCAGTATTGCTCGAAGTACCCTCTAGTTCGTTGATAGTTGGCGATTCCATGATTGTATTGAGGCAAAGGCGCAAAATATCGAGTTCCACGCAAACCGTATCGTACACACCTGGATGATTGATTTCTGTATTGACAAGCTCATGTGTGATAAACATGTTTTCATCGTCTTCGCGACCTCCCAAATCTGGCTTCGCTCCTGGAGACCACCAGAGCACCATGTCATTTCGTATCAGACGTCTTGCAAATGTGAGGTCCGCCATGTACTGATATGAGTCTTGAGGTAAATTACAAAATGGAATGTTCGCATAGCGTGCCTGTTCCAACTTCTCGTCTACCCAAAAACCAAGCTCCAAATAGCGCATGATCATACGCTTTGTAACCGGCGTTAGCCAGTTTAATGCATCGAATTGGTTGTCTTCCTGAAGTGAGGGCAGCTGTAGGCACGGAAACTCGTGTAGTAGGTTTGCTTGCTGTGCGAGGTAGCTCACCGACCGTGGTGAAATCACCACAAGAACAGCAGGGCCACGTTTGAAATCTTTGTATTTTCCAAGTGCTTTGTTGATAGATCGGAAAGCTGCTCGTTCTGTTTGAGGGAAATCCACAATAAAGTCGAGATCATCTTTGAGTTCCACTGTATCGCTCCTTGGCGTGCTTTCGTCTTGAAGAAGAGAATTGTATCGTTCTTTGTATAGATTATTCACGTTAGGCATTTGTTGCCGTAGCTGCTTTTTTCCAACGACAAACAACTGTTGCTGCTGCAGCGTGGCACCAACAAGAGCAAAGAAATGACGACTGTCGCATTGAGCATGATACAGAAAGACGTAATGGAAATCCTTCGGTCTTTCCATGTAGCTTGCATTGGCTTTTGGCTGCGGCACCAGATCGTGCAGGTCATATCGATCTTCCAACCGCTGTGAGGATCCATTTGCTGTGTTTACGGCACAGCATGTTCCAAGCTCCAGCACAGCTCGCACATCTAGTGGTACGTTGCTTTCGTAGACACCCTCTGTAGATGGATGGTTGAAAATATTTGAAAATTTCCTTTGCTCGTCTTGGAATACGTCTTCAGGCATTACTACTTGAAATAGATTCAGGCAAGGACGTGATCTTGGCAGTGCTCGTGTGCAGGCTTCAATTGTACACGTTGGATTTTGTCGAATGACCTCCAAGGGTGCTTTTTCCCTGCTGTTAAGATAAAACATTCGAGATATCGATAACCGATGGCAGTACAGCTGTCCTTGAGCGTAAACCCACATGCGGTACTGACCAGGCATATCTGTCGCAGCGATAGACAAAATCTGCCATGTGCTTGTAGCTACAGGTCCCGTCTGCCGTCTAAAGAAACCGCCAACGCTATGTCGGTCCATAACTTGCGAGTTGTTTCCTATTTCCTCGCGACGTTTCTTGCGTATCGCGCGCTGACGCTTCCACTTGCGTTTCTGAAATGAAAGCCATCCTTGATAATCTGTGAGCATATCTGGCATATTCTCTGGGAGATCTTCCTCTGTCAGAGCTGCATCGATATCCATGTCTGATTCGGCCAGCTTGCGTTTAGAGACTTTAGCTACCTTTGGCAGCTTGGCAATCGTACGTACGCCATCTCCCTGTAAATCCTCGATATCCTCCATTTCCACATCTTCGTCGTTCCTTTCCTCAGCCATTGACAAGGGTTTTTCCACGCGCGTGAACATGTCAGTAATGCGATGCTGCTTAAATTTATCATCTTTGCTCGCTATACGTTTGAAAAGCCAGTCGGGATGCCGGACGCGGGGGACAGGGTTGCGTACCTTCTGCATCGCAGCAGGAATAGTGATCAGTTTCTGAATCACAGAGCCAAAACGCTCCAGATAGTACGGCCAGTCAAGGATACTACGGATGTCAAAATTGTTTAGCGAGTTGTCCTTCAACCATAGTCTCAGGAAATGCTTTTTAACGCTTGGTTCAGATGAAAAAATTGCCACAGGGATTGCACGCTCCGAAACAGGCATTCCGGAAGGTTGAGCGGAAATGATGAATTTACAGGCCAAACCTTTATCTTTCACCATCTGGTCACCAAGAAACTCTGCAAGACGTTTTGCTGTGCTAATGGCTGTGGATTTTTGTGATCCGTAGTCTTCCAGCGTTTTGGACATGCTTCTATTCTCTGAAAGCAGATCGAATAGTTCTTCATCATCCAGATCAATGCCTTTGCTGTAAAGAACGTCAAGCCACTGGTTGGCTACCTTGGCAACACAGGCATAACACTCCTCGAGCGTCTGTCCTTCCAAGAACACTTTGAACAATTCGGACTGGAAAATCTTGACAAGCTTGAGTTCACCACGACGTTTAACTTCGAAACCTTTGAGTTCTCCCAGGGAACCGTCGTCATTGAATACAGCGTAACGTTTCTTTAGTAGCTTATCTTCTTCAGTAGATGAAGGTAAAATCATGGCTCTGTACGGTCCATCGATTTCGAAAAAGATACTGTTTTCACTGTGTACAGAGTATTCAAACGTGTCACGATTAGCTAGCGTTTGGTACTGGTGATTGGTGAATTTTGCGTGCACGAGATGGTTCAACATGGTACAAGGGTAGTATATTTTGCATTTCTTGCCGTTCTTGAGTTGGAAAGAAAACGTTTCGGGGAAGCTCTTTGGCAAAATACACCAAATACCATCTGTATCCAATTCTAGAGGACGTCCGATCCGCTCAACCAACTGACGAGCCATCTGAATAATCGTCGCACCTGTCAGACATACGATACCCGCCATCTCTAGCGAGTGCCATCGTGCACCCTTTCGCATCACATAACCATAAAAGGAGTTCAGAATACACTTGTGTGCTAATTGCAACGAATCGTATAGAACAATCATATTCTTTGCAGTAGCAATTTCTGTTACAGCGCCGTCTGAAACTGCCTGATCCAAGTTTCCTTTCCACCTTTTGTGCAGGCCTTTGTATTCGTAGCGACGATCACGGAAAGCTCGCACTGTTTCAATGTAAAAGGGGTTTTCTCGCTGACAGATGATGGATTCCCGATTAATGGTCTTCGTTTCGCGTACTTTCTTATACACTTTCTTGCAGTACTCGTTTAAACGCTTGTTGAGCAACGTGGACTGTTCAGCATCCGTCAAAGAATGCCAGGAACGTGGTGGACCATGGGGGTGTTTAGGCGGGAATGTTTCGACACTAAGCTGATTCCGGATCATCTTATATTCGTTAAGTTTTGCTGGATAGTATTCACCACGCCAAGACCATGTCATGCGCCGATCGCAGGATTTTCCTGGTCGGTTGAACTCACACGTCGCACACATAGATTCGTCGATCATGGCATCAGGTTGAAGACGATTCGTTAAAATAATATTAGGGTACATCGCTGCAACATCTAAATGGTAAATAAGAGGTTCCTCTTGTCGTATAGGTCGATCTCGTAATGCTTCAAGTTTCTGTTGAATCTCTGTTTTGACTTCTTCATAGTTTGTCACATCCTCCAGTTTTTGTTTTTCCTCCACTTGGATAGTGAACTTTAGGGCGTCATCTAACTGAGAGATCAACTAGATGCACTGATATTAGATTACAGCTATCTCCCAGTTTCGTTGTTTCACCTGGTCTATTGCTTCAGGTTCAATCTTGAAGTCGGTTGCAATATCACTTCGAAAGACACCAGCTTCCAACGCTTCTACGTGACCACCGACGTAAGTTTCACTTGTCAATAGATGGCCATCGAACATTTTATTCGATCCCTCCGTGTGTTTGTTAGGCATGATAACATTAACCTTGTAAGCTTCCACCTGCCAATGAACCGTTCAGATAACCATCTTTTCATTTCCGTACATACCATTAATAGTAATTCACAAAGCGTGCCAGAACCTTTTCGTAAAACTTCGTCAGGGACCAACGGAATGATATTACAAAGAGAAAAGATGAACGGATGTACGTATTTCATATACAAGTAATATGTTGCGACGGCATCGGAGACTGAGTATTGTGCAAGTGTTTGTGGTCGTTCGGAAGCAAACCTAAACTCTCGATAAGGCACCCACTCCATGCACAGATCACTATGAGAACATACCGTGTCATGTCTTCTGGGTCTAGTTCCATGGGATTGTACCCAAGCTTTGCTGTTGTAACAGCCTTTAGACCCTGACTTCCTTGGGGTAAGTATGAATCACGTTTGACCCATCGGAAGGCATCCATATGCGAAGCATGTTTACACTTGTATTCATCCTCTTCGTCTTTGTAAACGCCAATTTCCTAACATTTGCTGTTAGTCGACAGCTCAGACATATTGGCTTGACTTACATGATACATGTCAATCCCATTCGCTTTTGCTCTTGCTTCAACAAATGGCCAATCGAAAAAGTCACCGTTATAAGTAACATAAATATTTGGCTTTGCATCTTGGATATGTTCGAAGAAGCGGCGCAAAACGGCGGCCTAAAAGCGTATGAGCGCTGATAGTCGACTAGGTTAATTTAAAAAAGTTTTTTTACCTCGTTTTCCTCGTTAAATATAATAAAAGGACCTTCAAACTCGGGTTTTGGTGTGTATGAAAAATCTTCGATATCCTGGCTGACAATTTCACGATTGGTGATAAGGTACCCCTGATTGTCTGGTTGAGAAACATTTTGTCATTTCATTCTAAATTTACCCGCCCGTCAATCATGTACGAAATCATCATAATGGAGTCAATGGTTGCATCAGGAAATTTCAGTGGTAGCTTTGTGGTTTCAATATCAAATGCCAGAACAACTGGTTCAGGACGTTGTACAAGATCATTGCGGCGAGAGAGGATAGCGAATCCATCATGTGTAGCTTTTACGTTATACCATATACCGACTCGGATATCTATAAACCAATTCAGTACAGGCTACTTTTTCCCTTCTCTTTTTTTTTTATCATATATACCGAGATCAATGGCTACGCGGATATAATAGGGTATATCGTATTCTCGAACATCAATAATATTTTCAAGAGCTTCGTGGGGATTTCTGTGAGCGTATGATGGTGCTGAAAATGTTTCGTCGTACTGAATTTGATTTGTCTCTCTATGCAAAGTATTGGTATTTGCTGGTTGACTGGAATAACGGATCTCTTTTTACGTACTTTAGGATCTCCGCATAGGTGTCAATGGCATCTATCTTCTCTTGATTTTTTTTGGCTGCAGGAAGTATAACTTTACGCACGGACAATAGATCAGATACGTTTCGAAAGACCAGTTGAAGTAAAGACCGAGTGCTTCCGATTAGATGGTTGGGCTGTGTGACCATGCTCAGTTAACTCCGTAAGTAGGATTTACAAGAGACTCACCTGCTTCAGGTCTTCTTTCTGAACACGGTTGATTTTTTCAATTGTGTATTCAAAACGACGTCGCAGAAAGTCTTCTACGATTGTTTCTGTTCCAGGCTAATAATTGTGTTAGAATGTTTCACAAACGAAGTGTGCCACTGACCTTGCATGCGATATAGAAGTAAGGGCTATACACTGAAGTAGCCTTGAACGTCTCACCATTGTCAGTAATGAAATAAAAGTTAACTGCGGCTCGCCCTGATGGCCAATCGGAATCTTTTACAACTGTCTTTTTGGTTTCACCATACGATTAGTGTTGCAGTTCCAGAAAAGCGAAAGGAAGAATTACCGAATGCATATTGAGAAGCCAACCTAATCGCTCAGGTCCTTCTTGATAGCGTTCGAAATTAAATCTGCTTTCTAACTCATCGACCTTTCGAATGTTGTCGAATTGTTGATCGAGTTTTGATGGTTCTGTGCCTGGAAAAGGATCGGTTCCGAGTGACCGTGTGTTTGCGTGTGTGGACCCCAACCTCCTTCCTTGACCTCGTCGACTTATTCCACCATTTGAGGAAGACACGCCAAATTCTGGTCTGGAGGACATGCTGTGAAGGGGGGGGGGTGGAAGACACGTTAATTTGGTGAAACGCGTGAAGTTTTTTTTCCCTGTTTCTTCGGCTCGCGTCTTCCCAATTCCGCAACCCAGCTTCGTGAGTGTGGCTTCCTCGGTCGTGACTTCCTCCAATTTAATCTTTCATTGACAGGCAAAAAAAAAAAAAAAGTTACGGTCCGGATCATAGACAACAATGGCACAACCTCCAGCTAAACGAAAGGCAGCTCCTACCAATGAGGACGGATCAAAGAAAATTAAACATGGTAACTATAAAGGAATTCGACTGGGATTTGCAGAACTCATGCTGGATCAATAGCCGATTCCCGTCGTGAACAGAGAGCGATCCGTACCGAACGCAAGGCTCACGATCGTAGTTATGAAATGATTACAGAAGCAAAAAAAGTTTGGGAAACACTTCGTCGAGGCGATATTAAACGAGAGGAGCAAAAAAAACTCATGGAGAAGATGATGGGCATTATTACAGGAAAAGTCCAAGATGTACGCCTGATCACTTTTATGGATCTAGATCATTAACACAGTCGATAGATTATTTTCAAACATGATGCTTCTCGTATTATTCAAACATGTCTTAAGAAGGGTAACGGTGAACAAAGGAATCAAATTGCAGAGGAACTGAAGGGCAGATACGAGGAGCTATCAAAATCAATGTACGGAAAATTTATTGTGATGAAGACTCTCGAGTACTGGTATGTAAAAAATTTCCACGTTTACATAATAGCATTAACCATGTACTCTAAAGCCATTGGCAACGTGATCATATTTTGACTGAATTCCGTACCCACGTCCGTAAACTGATCCGCCACAAAGAAGCTTCGACTGTGATTGAATCGTTTTACGCTCAATATTCTAATGCGGCACAACGACAAGAGTTGCTTGCAGAGTTTTATGGCCCTGAAATGACTCTGTTTAACCGTGGTGGAGGTGCAAAGACATTGGAAGCATTGTTGGAGGCTCTTCCAGAGAAGAAGGATTCGATTTTGAAATTCATGTCGGAGACTTTGATGGGCTGTATGGATAAGGGAACAGTCGTCCACAGTATTGTGCATAAGGCATTACATCAATACTTGACTCTGGCAGATGAAAAAGGACGTGAGGTAAGGAAATGGTGGTGCGACAAGACTGTGATTAACTGGCATCGATCAGCCGATCATAGGTCATCTTCGTGAAAATTTGCAAGACATTCTTCATACTCGTGAAGGTTCATGGGTGGCAATGCTTTGTCTGTCCTATGCAACGCCCAAGGTAATCATCATTAAATTACGGACGTGGAAGCTGATAACGAGTTCTTTTTTAGGATCGTAAAGCAATTATCAAAGCCTTTAAGCCATATCTTGTCAAGATTTCCAAGGATGAGTATGGATATTTGGTTCTCTTGCGACTTCTGGATGTTACAGATGACACTGTGCTTATCAATAAGGCTATCGTTGGTGTATGTTTTATTATTCTACACAAGAACCATGCTGATTCATACGCTATAGGAATTGAGCAAACATGCCGAGGAGCTATTTGCCGATAAATTTGGACGACGTTTCTTTATGTATATTTTGGTAGGACGCAATACCAAGTATCTGTCACCAGAGACAGTCCAAATGTTGAAAGATGGTGATGCAATTAGCACAAGGTAAAGTAGCTACTTTTTTTTTATGTGAATAATAATCATTGCCATTATCTGCTTGTAGTAAAAAGGATCCCGAAGTTAAAAACAAGGAATTATTGAAGGCAGCATCGCCCCAGTTGGTTTCATTAGTGGCAAGTAATGCAGGTGTGCTAATGCGTGAGAAGCTGTCTTCGCAGGTAGTGCAGGAAATCATGCTGCATGCTGAAGGTTTGTGGGAAAAAAAAAGTTGGACTGTTGTACTGACGATGTGGCAAAAAAAAAAAGGTGATAAGACGGAAGCTGTTGATGCCATTTTGGCCCTCGCTGGTGAAGGTGTTGAAGTAGATGATCACGTATTGGAGCATCGCTTTGCGAATCGAGTGATCAAGGCCATGATCAAGGCCGATTCTGCCGAAGAAACCAATGACAAAGCTATTGTTCCGCTTAACTTTGCTCCCAAACTTCTTGAACGCATCCAGCCCCATCTCCGCCATTTCTCAACAAACTTTGGTAGCTTTGTTGTAGTTGCTCTTGCTGAGGAACCTTCCACAAAGAAGGCAGTCAAGAAGGAGTTGAAGAGCCACAAAAAAGAGATTCAGAAGGCGGCAAAGGAGAACGCCGGAGCACAGAAATTAGTAGACATTCTAGAGGAAAAATAAAAATAGTCATTTAAAATGTCATTGTGCATGAGATTTTTTCTTTCAAGGAGTACGTAGTGATCTATTGCAAAGAAAATAAGGTTGATGAAACTATGCAGAGTAAACAAGCAAGGATAGGGTGTGAATTGATGCCATTAAAGGGAAAAGCATATTAGGTCAAATTTAGGATGAAACTACAAGTAACTAACGATAAAGATAAGAATAAAAAACATGATGGACGGTGGAAAGAGGAATGAATAGAGCGTGAGCGTATACCATGTATCTCACTCCGTTTTGGTACTGGTGGTTTTACTAGACGCTTTTTTGGCCTTTTGAACCGGAAGCTCAGTTCCTAGTAACTTGTCCCAAAACGTGAAAAAAGGCTGAGAGAAGTTTTTCTTGATGCCATAGGGTTGATGATGGATATCATGACTTGCATTATCAAAAATGTTAGCAATGGTTACATAATATCAATGAAGAATACTCACTATTCAACGTTATTTCCGAAAAGATACTGCAATGGATCCCAAGGTAATGCATAACCACAGTGATCATCCACTAAAGGGATTGAAAAAGTTAGCATCCGAATAGCCTTTTAAGTAGCTGTTACCTGTCTTCATTGTGGAAAACGTGAAAAATAGCAGGCTCAAACGGGCAGACATCCCAGTGAGCTCAAATGCTAACGTAGCACCAACCGTATCCAACATGAAGCCTTCAATTGGATGGTTGTACAATGCCCCAAACGCGTAAGGAACGTATAAACGATGGTGATGTGAATGGATGTGTTTGTAAAGAAACTTATTCATATGGAACAAGCGATGCAAAAAATACTGGTGTGCATCCAAAATTATCCTAAAAAATCCATTAGAACCATCGTATTATCTTTGTCGTCATTTCATACATGGCAACAAAAAATTGACAGGCAGGGATGAGACCCCAGTAAATAAATCTCGCCAAGGTATCCGCTATAGAATAAGCACTGTTGTCGTAAATTGATACCCAAGCAAAGATATGGTGAGTGAGGCGAGCTAGTTCTGCCTCTTGTTGGAGCGCTTGAGCTTTAGGATCAGTTGGTTGTAAGATGGCGATGCCCATCAAAACTTGAGCAAGCTGTTGAAACGCAACCATTACTAGAACTCGTCCAACTGATACTCGATTACGTTTCCGCATATCGTCTGAGGTATGGATACGATACTGTTCAAGAAAAGGGATTTCGGCTTTCATCACAAAGTGGAATCCTACGCTGTAAACCCAGTAGACAAGTACTGGAACCCATAGCGCAAGCATTTCATCCGTCCATGGATCCCTTTGAAGTTGCGTTTGGATAGTGGAAGCAACGAAATGAGCAGTAGCATTCATTGTGGGGTAAAGAGAGCCGAAGAGACAAACAGCACACTGTGTGATCTTTGCTAAAAGAAAAATATCCACGTGCTGTGTAGTGTCGTAAGAGTTTCGGCACGTTTGAGCCGGAACGAATAAAAACTTAAGGCACTACTAATTGTTCCGCCGACCGAAGCGTAGCTGGCGTCTCGTTCACTACGATAAGCAAGATGTCGGCCACATCATGTTAAGCTGCACTATTAAGTATATGGATAGTTTAAGCTCACTTTGGATGATAACCTATTTTCTATGGCAGAAATGCACGTCGGCATCTGCAATCGTATTTACCTTGGCGTACCTTTCGAGCACTGCCCAAAAAAAAAAAAAAAAATTAGTGTCCGAACACTTCCGAAAGCTTCACTGCACAGACACATTTTGGCAGGCGCGCGCTTTCTTCCTTTTTATTTCCGTCGCAGTTGCACCATGTCAACCCTTCAACGACGTAAACATTCACATCCAGATGGTGATGAACATCCTTCACCGGCTAAGGCGGAGGAGATCTCACAAAAACAATCAAAAACAAATGTGATTGGCACCATTGCTATGGGGTTGGTGTGGGCAGTCATCCTGTTTTTCATGGGATCGTACTTAATTACAGAATCCTGGACTTGGGGTTATCGTGGTAAATGGACAAATATAAACACGTATTTTCCTGTATGTAATAATGACGCACATCACCCTTTAATAACCAAAATGCGCCTGCCCTTTTATAGCGTAAGGAACTTGTGCTTTCGGAAGAACAACTATCCATGTATGACGGTTCTCGGGCCGATTTACCGCTCTATGTTGCACTAGAGTAAGCTTCATGAAAAAAGTCAGTAAATGACTCCTTACATGTTTATTAGCGGTGATGTATACGACGTAAGCGCAGGCCGAGGTTGGTATGGACCCGTAAGTATTGTTTGCTTAACTGGAAGATAAAAAAAATTTTAACAGAATGACAGGGAGGAAGTTATCACCATTTTGCTGGCAAGGATGCCGCTCGTGCCTATGTAACAGGATGTTTCAAGGAACATCTCACACATGATGTTCGTGGACTATCAGATGCTGAATTGAAGGCAAGTATAACTCATTTTACCATTCATTGATAATTTATATAAAAATGCTAGGGAATTGAGCATTGGAAAAACTTTTACGACAGTCATCATACATACTTCAAAGTGGGGCGTGTGCTACATCCTCCAATTGAAAAGGATACCCCAATTCCTAAACCTTGCAAGCAACCTACTGGACAAAAACCAGGATCGAAATAAAAGCTTTTCCTATTTATTTACGGGTAGCCATTAATGTCTTTGCGTGATCGGCTGAAATATTTTGCGGGAGATTCATATCATTTCTGAGTTGACTTTGCCTTGGAAGTAGTGCTTTCGCGTCAAATTATAGTGGGCCTGGACAACATGGGTTTGCGTGATGCGTTGGTTCAGTAAAGCTCCTTTAAAGCTTAGAGAAACGGCTCGCTATTTTGCCGGTTTATTTTATCCTTTTTTTTTTTTTTTTCATGGAAGCCATGATACAGATCACCTTTAGCCACTTTATCTACTTACAATCCTTTCCGCTGTATTCCCTATCCTAATTGTTATCCTATAACACTTCTTTCCTGCTGATTCTAGGAGCGACGTCGCTGCAAAAAGTACAAGTATGCTTCTCCAATGGGCGGTGCTGGCGCTACAGCAACCTTATTGTCGTTAAAGAGTACCCATTGATTGTCTTTGTAAATATGTGCCACATAATGACCACAATGCACAGATGTACCCTTGTGTGAAACAAAGGACTTCACCACGTAATCAAAAGGCGGAACAACATCTATTATACATGTGAACAACTGTTGTTGTAATCTGTCTCCGACATTACCTCCAGCAGATACCTCGCCTGCTGCTGTGGTCGCGGCAGCCGTTTCCTCCCCAGAGTCATCTGGGTGACTAAAGAGCCAATCAACAGCACGCTCGGTGTCGTTGTTCTTTCATTTCCAATTGTAGTCAGTTTTAGATTTTTTTAACAGTTCCACCTACTGTTTCACGCAGAGCCTTCTTGGCTTGTGCAGCAGTAAATCCCATATCGCAAAGAAAAGATATCTGCTCTTCCGACACTGGTGAGGTGGAAGATGGATTTGCTGCAGCCAAAGGATCATCGATATCTAAACGTCAAAGTGGCTAATCAATGACAGCGTCCAATGCGAATCGAATTAGTATCGTACCAGGATCATCCATGTGCTCAAAGATCCAGTTCATCGCGGCCTCTGCTCCGTTATGACCTGTATTCAACAACGCTCGTTTACACCTATTTTCAGAAAATCCCATCATCATGAGCTGATCTAATGACTCTTGATCGAACGACGGTTCTACGATAGTGATAAGAAGCAAGCACATTAATTGTCTTTGTAGTATGTACCTGAAGATGTAACTTCGTCGGTTGGCAAAAGCTCTTCTCCAGGTTGCTGACCCGTTCCTAAATACTTTTGAAGTTGTATAGGGCTGTCAGGGAAAATGATAGGAACATCTGAGATAAAAAAAAATCAGTTTAACCTGTATTCACGTAAAATATCCACTGTAAAACGAACTTAATTTTCTTGGCACCCAATCGATAAAAGCAAATCTACGCGCATGAATCACCAGCACCTCGGGAAACGTGCTGAACTTTGTAGATCTAGCCACAGGTGTTAGTACGAAGTCGTTAAGAACAATCAACTATTCCTCTTACTTGTGAGCCGTCGTTTTCTCGTTACAACTTGGGCAATTGTAACCTTCAACAATCTCATTCTGGACGAATAAGTCTAGGCATTCGTAGAGATTGACTGGCTCAAATGTTGCCTTTTCATCACTAATATCCATGCCATCGGTTGATCGCGCAGGAACGTTCACAGAAATACTGTTCGTCTTGTCCTTTTGGTATCGGACCTTTTTACATTTGCCACACTGAAGACGCTGCTCAAGCAAGAATTCAAACAATTGCGTAGGGTCTTGTTCCTTGGATGAATGTTCCTTTTGTGTGATGGATTTACACAAATACTGGAAAAACTCGTACGCATCTTGCTGTCTCATTGTCGAAAATTCTTCATGACCTTTACCGATTAACGCCTTGAACATGCTTGGCGCAACACCTTCTTGCGAAGGTGCATCGCCGTCGTCTCTCGTTTCTTGTGGTTCTGAGTATCGTCCGGAAAGCAAGCCATCTGCCATCTTGTGTAGTTGACATTGCCAACAATTTGCAGGTTCATTTGAACAGGTCTTTGCATGATCCTGCAATTGTGTGAAATAACGTGCCTGGAAAGCCTCTAGATCAAAAACAGACTGAAGGACAGATGCCATGTAGCAGCTAGAGTAGTGAATGATGCATAAGATTCACAATGGATGAACAAAGAATATCTTCCTACCTATTTCCCAGGTTTTTCAAGCCAGTGTATCCCGGACCAAACTTAGGTTCTAACTGTTTTCCATCTTCTGTGGTCATGCTGAAATCAAACTTGAGATTTTGTTCTAGTTGCTGTCATAAAACCGTCAGTCAGGGAGAAAAGACATAGCTTGACTTACCAATTCAGTCATGCTCTTTTCAGTTTTCATTTGCTGAGATACATTGATTCCCCAGTTGGCTAAATGATCTGCAAGATCATTATCCAATCTGGCGTCATTGCAAAGATAACAGTATATATCTAACAGTACGTTTTCCATGAGAAAAAATGGGCCTTTGAGTGCAGAACTCACCAGCAGTTCCTTCAGGAGTAATCGTTCCGAGCTTACACGACACACCGTGCCCAGTTTGTTCAAAATGGTCCAAACCATGGTTATTACCACCAGATCCATCGTACTGCCTTCGGCCACATCCCAAGTTACCGCAAGTGAGACAGAGCCACAAGTTCTCCTTAAGCTCACAGCTTGCACAATGAGCTAAATCTTGCTGTTCTAACTTCTTAGATGCTTCTTGCACTAAGCATAGTGTATGTTCACATGCAGTGATCTCCTCCGCCCATGCCTTCACTTCCGACTGTTTGGCTGACGATAACGATGCAAGGATTGCGTCAACAGTGGTAGCCAGCTAATTGAAAATCATTTGTGTATGGTCAGCACGCAGAAAGGAAGCACCAAGCTACGTACCTCTGGTGAGCTGTTCTTATCCATTTCTAATCCATCACACGCGTAGCAGCGAATTTTTGTGATATATTCGTATTTTTTCTCCTCGTCCTCCGGGACAATAGCAAGCTTACTAATCTTTTGTGGCGGTGGCGATTCATCCCGAGTCTAGCCCACAAGCAAGTAAAATAAGCAATTGCTGAGCATTGCAGTTAGGTTGCCTTACTCGTTTAGCTTTGTCGCTTACTATGCGACGAATGTTGACAACAAGAGGATGACCACTTAACAAAGAATGGTTACGAGCATGCATTCTTTTTGCATCAATACATCCTCCATTAAAACAAGCCAAGCAAACATCGATTCCTTCAGGTCCATCCTGCAATGAATTGTGTTACTTCAGGGTACTCTTTGGACGCGATGCGGAGTACTAAATACCTGAGAATCAAAGCACTGAGTACATTCATCCTTGTAGACTTGCGTATACGCGGAGGGAGCCCTGAAGCTACTCGACTGAATATGAGTACACGCCATTTTAGGGTTGGGAACGTAGCGAACCTTCAAACAAAAGCAGGCGCGTTGAAAAACCCAGTTAGTCAGTGACGTAATTGGTGGAACTGCTGTTTTTTTATGCCCTTTTTCGTCAGTGCAAAATCCTGTAGTACGGTGTCGGCTCGTGGCGCATTTAAATGGGACACCACTAAAACTAACATAACTTAAATCTCTGAAGTTTTATTCCTGAAAGTATTTCACTTGCATATTAAAACGGCCGCTCTAGGTAAGAAGGCTAACGTGGCTTGTTCCAGCAGACGATTGGCTATCAGACAGACCCACAACGTTTGTGACTTTATGGGATTGCAAATGTTAGATGGATGAGTGCCTGGTTCTGCGGATGTTTAAAAGAGCACTATTGTTTCGGATATCTATACAGCCAGTTGCATGTTTAAAGGCGCACCCCGCAAAAAACCCAAGTCGCTCAATGAGGGGATTTGTGTCACCGTCTCCAAAATAAACAAAGCACCCGTCGAGAGAGTTTAAGGCGCCCATGGAGGGAAAATAGTTCGGCTTAGCAGAGAAAATCAAGCCACAGAATGAGAAAAGGAAAAGTCGTTTTCTTTACGAGGATGGTCATGGGAACGTGTATGATAAAGAAGGGCATTATGCTATCGATGTGGAAATGGACGAAAACGAAACAGGGTCTTGGAAAACCTCTTAAATTTGAGCTCCTATCAGGATCTTCAAAAGGAGGATGATAGCGACGTTGCCATGGAGCCAGCTACAACCTTGGCATCAACGCATCAACGCCAGCCCCTAAAACCTCAATCCAAATCAAAAACTGTGTCTGCTGGATGACAGAAATCTCTTTTTTTTTTGTGCTGGATAGGTGAAGGTTGGAACCCAAGGTTTGGCACAGCAACCGCGTAAAAAGCGAAGAATCTGTCATTGTCTAAATGTCTTTCTTTTCAGGGTGAAGAGACCAATTTCTGATGGAAGGGCATCATGCATGTGACCTTCTTGCATGGATGGTTTTTTTGCGCACACGCCAGTTGCGCAGCCCTGAATCGATGGATGGATGCTCACAAGTCGTGTTTATTTTGTAGACTTATTTTCAGTTTGCTTGATGATTTTCCACCAACAAGTGTTATAAGATAGGAGACATTGGGCTTTAATTACCAATGGTCATTGAAATGAAGTGTTGTTCTTGACGCCTTGCAAATACCTACTGAGGCGCATCGCTACTAGTGAATTATTAATGCAACCTCAACGACGCTGCACAACGTGGCCACATTCACTCAGGCCGCCAAAAAGGAACGTATTCCAATTTGACTACTGCCAGCCATCGACGATGCAACCAACAGATTCCTTATCTGATCCATTGAAAAATGAAAAAACTGAGGAAGGGAGGAAGGAAAAAAAAAACAAAGAAAAAGGCTCCGATCAATTCACGGTCAGAGTGCCTTTTTTTTTCTTTTACCATGTCGCTCTACTTTGGTCATGATGGTAAGATGAATGGGTCGATAAGCTTCTCTAATCAAGCTTTTAGAATTGGTCTCCTATATCCAGACAAAAAAACATCCATCGTTTGAGGATTTTGTTTCCAAAAACCATGACAATCTCTCTGGCTGGTCAACGATGTTTTCTGGCAAAAGCGGCAAGGACTTGTACGTGTTGTGTCTAAACAACTCAATGCTACACAACAGTTCCTAATACGTAAACCACACATCGCTCCGCTGAATTCGGCTATCTAGAGGAGTTTTTAGTAAAACTAGTTCCTCGTTCTTTTTAACAAGAATAAAACAGTGCACCGAGTCTCACAAACTTATCAGTTTCGATTTCGTCAGATATAACACTACAGTACGAGATATGGTCTATTAGATATGCCAAACAGCTCAAAATCCGGCGCCCTAATGTGAAAGCAGTTGGGCAAGTGGATACATTGAAATTTCTTGGGCTCGATTGCTTATGTCTTGATGTAGAATGAAAATGAATGGACCACAATGGCGAGCAATCGCAAAAATCACGTCGATGCAGTTTCAAGCCGATGTGGAATTTACGTGCAGCAGCCTGCAGATCTTGAGCAAGTATAGCACGAGGGCATCAAGCATGCTCCAAGGCGGCAACAAGACACGCCTTGGCAAAAGAGCTCATGATACCATGGATGATGACAAGTCTGATTGCACCATTGATACCAGCATCTCGAACGCCACCTCTGCCTTGTCCTCAAACGCCTCATCCACAAACGCCTCATCCACAAACGCCTCATCCACAAAACGCCTCATCCACAAAACGCCTCATCCACAAAACGCCTCATCCACAAAACGCCTCATCCACAAACGCCTCGCCCACCAGTTCCACGGATACTAACGCCTTGAAATGCGAACGTCAACATGGCTTGAAAGACACGATTTTCATCATGGGTCTGAAGAAGGTAATGCCCTCGACACAGCAGCCTATCTTACCCCCCCCCCTTTTTTTTTAGCTCGCAAATAAACCATTGAGCGAAAAGGAGACGGTGTAGCGTCCTGAGACGCTACGGTCTCTTTTATTTTTTTATTTTTTATTTTATCTTTTTATTTTTTTTTATATTAGCAAGAAGGAGAATAAAAACGAGGATGACAGAAAAAGAACGAAAGGTGTTAAAGAACATTACAAAGAAAAGGCTAAAGAAAGCAATTATCGCCATACAAAAGATTAATATCGCTACTATCAATTTCAATGCCGCCGCTACTTATTTTACTACCACCGCTACCTATTTTACTACCGCCCGCTACCCACTTTATTACCGCCCGCTACCAAGTTTATTGCCGCCCGCTACCATATTTATTGCCGCCTGCTACTATTTTACTGCTGCCGCCATACTACCGAAATCAACTGTCACAATGGCCACTGATAAATTTCTAGTCACAAAGTGCTACGAAATCCGAGGCAACTCAAGTGCATATAACATGAGACACTCCAAGTGCATAAAACATGAGGCACTCCAAGTACATACAACATGAGGCAACCCAAGTGCATACAACATGAGGCAACCCAAGTAGCTTGAACAAAAGGCATCTCAAGTAGCCCGAATTCAACACATTCCAAGTTCTTTTAACTGTTTCATCTCTCTCTCCATTTCATCTTTTACTTCCTATTT